>MU225901.1:77093-88634 GCA_018584345.1 Thuja plicata | reverse complement strand
ACAATGTCGAAGAAACCCTGTGAAGAGTGATAAACCAATCTGTCTCAGGATGTGTGCCATGATCGGATGCTGAAGAATCTCTCTGTCTGAACTGAAACAAATGATGCCAAATCCAAACTGAAGTGGACAATCCTGAAATGCAACCGTAGAGTGCACGAATATTGGTGGGCAAACAGTGATAACCTGACTGTCAAGGTAGAAGAGATGAATGTCCTCAAAATAATCCTCCGAATCTGAAGTATAAGACTCAACAAACAAGAAAGATATGTCTGCAACATAAGAGTCCAAAGTATCTATATCTGGAAGATGAATGATTCCCTGGTGCATAGAATCAGGAGCAACAGGAGATGTTGATGAAGTCTCAATTTGAAGAGTGGGACCTGTGAGACAAGCCTCTGATCCATTAGAACATGTAAGGGTGTCTAAATACTCAAGCTCCTCTAAAGTATCATGATCAAAGGGTGTATTCTCTCTCCAAGAAATGGGTATGAGACAATCTGAAGCAGGATCCTCTGGGAATGGAGAGAGATTAGGGTCTCCATAGATCTCCCAAAGACATGTCCAAAGATGGTGAGGACAATCAATGTCCGATATAGCCAACACAGTGGCATGATCAACACTAGACACTATAAGTTCTGCTATGTGATCTCTAATAAAACCCCATACTATTTTTCCCTCTGCAGTGGCTGGTTCAGGTATGAGATCATATAAATAAGGAAAAAAATTAAGCCACCTACAATGTGTAAGTATACCCTTTGCCCATGACTCATAATTACCCCATTCCAGAATAAAAATAGAAGGGTGAGGAGAGAAACCCATGATAACTCTACTAAATGAAAACAAACTGAGAAATCTGACCTTATTCCATTTAGATCAAAAACTGGCGCAAGGAGAAGGGAAACAGAAGCTGCAACTTTAACGCTAAAAATAGGAACTCAAATGGCCAAATCAGAAAATAAGACCAGCACTATCACGTCCGGCTTGGAAACACCTTTCTGACAATATTTCATTTTTCAAAAAATGATACCGGATGCCCAAGTTATGGCCAAAAATCCATAAGGACCCCTAAAACACACCCTCACTGAAAAAAACAGTCACTGTCTTAAGTTTGACGGGTGTATGGCCGTCGGCGGCGTGGCGGTGGCGAGTTGGTGGCGCCACCGGAGGAGGCAGAGCGCGGGCGGCGGGTGAGCCGGGCGCGGGCGGCGCCCGGGCTGAGAGGAGGCGACGGCCGAGCGCGGCGGCACAGCGGCGGAGCCCGGTGGCGCAGCGGGGGCACGCGGGTGGCGCGCTGCCCAGCGGCTATGCGCGGGCTGAGCGGTGGCGGCCCGCCAAAATTTGATAAAAAAAAATGCATTTTTTATTTTTTTTCTGAGGTTTTGCCTCAGTTTTTGAGCCGTACGGCCCTCGTAGGCTCAAAAATTTTCCCTGGGGGCACGGAGACCAAAAATGGTTAAGTTTTATGTGATTTTGACTCTCCCGGGCCTTCTGAACGCAATGGAGGCATCTGTTTTGGCTCAATCTGCTCCAGAAAATAGCGCCTCCTTAGAAATGATAGAAAAAACTTCAGAAAACCCCAGAGAGGCTAAGACTGACTTCTTCGAATCGCAGCTTCAAATATCTTCAAACCAGACAGCAGCAGGGTGGCTCTGATACCATGTAGGATTTTGCAAACATGCAAATCCACAGACCCCAGATACACCTGCATGCAAGAACCTAATACAAAGTAGAAGCACAAAGACGAAAAAGCTGAAGAACTCAGAAGTTGCTCAGAAAGTGAGAGCGAAATTATAATCTGAATTAATGAAAGATAATTACAAAGTTCAACCTTATAAAGGTGAACGAAACCCTAAAAGGTAAATACTAGCTTGCACATTATTAATTAAGAGTTAATTAATAATGCACCTAAAAGACGCTTAAGCAACTAGAGTAAATGAAATAATACTCTAACAACAATCTCATAACAAGTCATTTTGAGGTTCTAGATCACTGAATCGGTCAACCATTTGTTGATAATTAGCTGTAATCTCATAACAAGTCATTCTGAGGTTCTAGATCACCAAATCGGTCAATCATTCACTGATAATGAGCTGTAATCTCAAAATAAGCCATTTTGAGGTTCTAGATCACCAAATCAGTCAACCATTCACTGATAATGAGCTATAATCTCATAACAAGCCATTCTGAGGTTCTAGATCATAGAATTAGTCAACCATTTGTTGATAATGAGCTATAATCTCATAACAAGCCAGTCTGAGGTTCTAGATCACCGAATCAGTCAACCATTCACTGATAATGAGCTGTAATCTCACAACAAGTCATTTTGAGATTCTAGATCACCAAATCAGTTAATTATTCATTGATAATTAGCTACAATCTCATAACAAGTCATTCTGAGGTTCTAGATTGCCGAATCAGTCAACCGTTTGTTGATAATGAGCTGTAAACTCATAACAAGCCGTTCTGAGGTTCTAGATCACTGAATCGATCAACCATTCGCTGATAATGAGCTGTAATCTCATAACAAGCCATTCTAAAGTTTTAGATCACTGAATCAGTCAACTATTTACTGATAATGAGCTGTAATCTCATAAGGGCATTCTAGGGTTCTAGATTGCCGAATCGGTCAACCGTTTGTAGATAATGAGCTATAATCTCATAACAAGCCATTCTGAGGTTCTAGATTGCTGAATCGGTCAACCGTTTGCTAATAATGAGTTATAATCTCATAACAAGCCATTCAGAGGTTCTAGATCGCTGAATCAGTCAACCATTTGTTGATAATGAGCTATAATCTCATAACAAGTTATTCTAAGGTTCTAGATTGTTGAATCAGTCAACCGTTCACTGATAATGAGCTATAATCTCATAACAGGTCATTTTGAGATTCTAGATCACTGAATCGGTCAACTGTTCACTGATAATGAGCTGTAATCTTATAACAAATCATTCTGAGATTCTAGATCGCCAAATCGATCAATCATTTGCTGATAATGAGTTACAATCTCATAACAATTCATTCTAAGGTCCTAGATCACTGAATCAATCAACTGTTTGCTGATAATGAGCTGTAATCTCATAACAAGCCATTCTAAAGTTCTAGATTGTCAAATTGGTCAACCATTCACTGATAATGAGCTGTAATCTCATAATAAGTCATTTTGAGGTTCTAGATTACCGAATTGGTCAACAGTTTGTTGATAATGAGCTGTAATCTCATAACAAGCTATTCTAAGGTTTTAGATCATTGAATCAGTCAACCATTCACTAATAATGAGCTATAATCTTATAATAAGTCATTCTGAGGTTCTAGATCACTGAATCGGACAACTATTCACTTATAATGAGTTGTAATCTCATAACAAGTCATTCTGAGATTCTAGATCACTGAATCAGTCAACTATTCACTGATAATGAGCTACAATCTCATAACAAGCAGCTTTGAGGTTCTAGATTTTTGAATCAATCAACTATTTGCTGATAATGATCAACAATCTCATAACAAGCCGTTCTGAGATTCTAGATTGCTGAATCCATCAACCATTCGCTGATAATGAGTTATAATCTCATAACAAGTCATTTTGAGGTTCTAGATCACTGAATCGGTCAACCGTTTGCTAATAATGAGCTGTAATCTCATAACATGTCATTCTAAGGTTCTAGATCGCCGAATTGGTCAACCCTTCACTGATAATGAGCTGTAATCTCATAACAAGCCATTCTGAGGTTCTAGATCGTCAAATTGCTCAACCATTCATTGATAATGACCTGTAATCTCATAACAAGCCATTCTGAGGTTCTAGTTCACCGAATCGGTCGACTATTTGCTGATAATGAGCTATAATCTCATACCAAGTGATTATGAGGTTCTAGATCACCAAATCGATCAACCATTCATTGATAATAAGCTATAATCTAATAACAAGTCATTCTGAGATTCTAGATCACCAAATCAGTCAACCGTTTGTTGATAATGAACTACAATCTAATAACAAGTCATTCTGAGGTTCTAGATTTCCAAATCGGTCAATGGTTTGCTGATAATGAGCTGTAATCTCATAAAAAGCTATTCTGAGGTTCTAGATCATTGAATCGGTCAATCCTTTATTGATAATGAGCTGTAATCTCATAACAAGCCATTTTGAGGTTCTAGATCACTGAATCGGTCAACCGTTTGCTGGTAATGAGCTGTAATCTCATAGAAGTCATTCTGAGATTCTACATCGCCAAATTGGTCAATCATTCATTGATAATAAGCTACAATCTCATCACAAGTCATTTTGAGGTTCCAGATTGCTGAATCGGTCAACTGTTTGCTGATAATGAGCTATAATCTCATAACAAGCCATTTTGAAGTTATAGATTGCTGAATTGTTGAACCATTAGCTGATAATGAGCTTTAATCTTATAACAAGTCATTATGAGCTTCTTAATCGCCGAATCGGTAAACTATTTGCAGATAATAAGCTGTCATCTCATAACAAGCCATTCTAAGGTTCTAGATCACTGAATCGGTCAACCGTTCACTCATAATGAGCTGCAATCTCATAAAAAGCCATTTTGAGGTTCTCGATTGCTGAATCAGTCAACCGTATACTGATAATGAGCTGTAATCTTATAAGAAGCCATTCTAAGGTTCTAGATTACTGAATCGGTCAACCGTTCACTGATAATGAGCTATAATCTCATAACAAGTCATTCTGAGATTCTAGATCACCGAATCGATTATTCATTCACTGATAATGAGCTACAATCTCATAACAAGTCATTCTAAGGTTCTAGATCGCCAAATCGGTCAACCATTTGTTGATAATGAGTTGTAATATCATTAAAAGTCATTCTAAGGTTCTAGATTGCCAAATTGGTCAACCGTTCGTTGATAATGAGTTGTTATCTTATAACAAGTTATTCTGAGGGTCTAGATCACCGAATCAGTCAATCGTTTGCTGATAATGAGCTGTAATCTCATAAAAAGCAATTCTAAGGTTCTAGCTCATTGAATCAGTCAACCAATCACTGATAATGAGCTATAATCTCATAACAAGCCATTCTGAGGTTTTAGATCGCTGAATCAGTCAATAATTCACTGATAATGAGCTATAATCTCTTAACAAGTCATTCTAAGATTCTAGATCACTGAATTGGTCAACCGTTCACTGATAATGAGCTACAATCTCATAACAACCCATTTTAAGGTTCTAGATCATCGAATCAGTCAACCAGTTGCTAATAATGATCTATAATCTCATAAAAAGCCATTCTGAGATTCTAGATCACCGAATCGGTAAACCATTCACTAATAATGAGTTACAATATCATAACAAGTCATTTTGAGATTCTAGATCACCAAATTGGTCAACCATTTGCTGATAATGAGCTGTAATCTCATAACAACTCATTCTAAGATTCTAGATCACCGAATGGGTCAACCGTTCGCTGATAATGAGCTACAATCTCATAACAAGCCATTTTGAGGTTCTAAATCACTGAATCAGTCAACTGTTCACTGATAATGACCTACAATCTCGTAACAAGCAATTCTGAGATTATAGATTGCCAAATCGGTCAATCGTTCGTTGATAATGAGCTGTAATCTCATAACAAGACATTCTGAGGTTTTAGATCACTGAATTGGTCAAGCGTTCGCTAATAATGAGCTATAATCTCATAACAAGTCATTTTGAGATTCTAGATCGCTAAATCAGTCAACCGTTCACTGATAATGAGCTGTAATCTCATAACAAGCCGTTCTGAGGTTCTATATCACTGAATCGGTCAACCATTCATTGATAATGAGCTATAATCTAATAACAAGTCATTCTGAGATTCTAGATCACTGAATTGGTCAACCATTCACTGATAATGAGCTACAATCTCATAACAAGCCATTTTGAAGTTCTAGATCATCGAATCAATCAACCATTTACTGATAATTTTCTACAATCTCATAACAAGTCATTCTGAGATTCTAGATCAACAAATCGGTCAACTATTTGATGATAATGAGTTACAATCTCATAACAAGTCATTTTGAGGTTCTAGATTGCTGAATCGGTCAACCATTCACTCATAATGAGCTATAATCCCATAACAAGCTGTTCTGAGGTTCTAGATCGCTAAATCGGTCAACTATTTTTTGATAATGAGCTATAATCTCATAACAAGTCATTCTGAGGTTCTAGATCATTGAATTGGTCAATCGTTCACTGAATATGAGCTACAATCTCATAACAAGTCATTCTAAGATTCTAAACTATCGAATGGGTCAACCGTTTGCTGATAATGAGCTGTAATCTCATAACAAGCCATTTTGAGGTTCTAGATTGCCGAATCAGTCAACCGTTCATTGATAATGAGTTGTAATCTCATAACATGTTGTTCTGAGGTTCTAGATCGCTGAATCAGTCAATCGTTTGTTGATAATGAGCTATAATCTCATAACAAGTCATTCTGAGGTTCTAGATTGCCGAATTGTTCAACAGATCGCTGATAATGAGCTATGATCTCATAACAAGTCATTTTGAGATTCTAGATCACTGAATCAGTCAACCATTCACTGATAATTAGCTACAATCTCATAACAAGTCATTCTGAGGTTCTAGATCACTGAATCAGTCAACCATTTATTGATAATGAGCTGTAATCTCATGACAAGCCATTCTGAAGTTCTAGATTGCCAAATTGGTCAACCATTCCTTGATAATGAGCTGTAATCTCATAACAAGTTATTTTGAGGTTCTAGATTGCTGAGTCAGTCAACCATTTACTGATAATGAGATGTAATCTCATAACAAGCTGTTCTGGGGTTTTAGATCATTGAATTAGTTAACCGTTCGCTGATAATGAGCTTTAATCTCATAACAAGCCATTCTGAAGTTCTAGATCACTGAATCGGTCAACCATTCACTGATAATGAGCTGTAATCTCATAGCAAGTAATTTTGAGATTTTAGATCGCCAAATCGGTCAACCATTCACTGATAATGAGCTACAATCTCATAACAAGCTATTTTAAGGTTCTAGATCATCGAATCACTCAATCATTTGCTGATTATGATCTACAATCTCATAACAATCCGTTCATAGATTCTAGATCACCGAATTGGTCAACCATTCACTGATATTGAGTTATAATCTCATAACAAGTCATTTTGAGGTTCTAGATTGCCGAATCGGTCAACTATTTGTTGATAATGAGTTGTAATCTCATAACAAGTCATTTTGAGGTTCTAGATCATCGAATCGGTCAACCATTCGCTTATAATGAGTTGTAATCTTATAACAAGCTGTTCTGAGGTTCTAGATTGCTGAATCGGTCAACCATTCACTGATAATGAGCTGTAATCTCATAATAAGCCATTCTGAGGTTTTAGATCACTGAATCAGTCAACCATTTGCTGATAATGAGCTATAATCTCATAACAATCTATTCTGAGGTTCTAGATCGCCGAATAGGTCAATTGTTCACTGACAAAGAGCTGTAATCTCATAACCAGTCATTCTGAGATTCTAGATCACTGAATCGGTCAACCGTTCATTGATAATGAGCTACAATCTCACAATAAGTTGTTCTGAGGTTCTAGATCACAAAATAGTTCAACCGTTTGCTGATAATGAGCTTTAATCTCATAACATGCCATTTTGAGGTTCTAGATTGCCGAATTGGTCAACCGTTCAATGATAATAAGTTGTAATCTCATAACAAGTCATTCTGAGGTTTTAGATAACTGAATTAGTCAACCATTTACTGATAATGAGCTGTAATCTCATAACAAGCTGTTCTGAGGTTCTAGATCATTGAATCAGTCAACCGTTTGTTGATAATGAGCTGTAATCTCAGAACAAGTCATTCTGAGATTCTAGATCGCCGAATTGATCAACTGTTCGCTGATAATGAGCTATAATCTCATAACAAGCCATTCTCAGGTTCTAGATCGCTGGATCGGTCAACCGTTCACTGATAATGAGCTATAATCTCATAACAAGCCATTCTAAGGTTCTAGATTGCCAAATTGGACAACTGTTTGCTGATAATGAGTTGTAATCTCATAACAAGTCATTCTGAGGTTCTAGATCGCCGAATCGGTCAACTATTCATTGATAATGAGCTGTAATCTTATAACAAGTCATTCTGAGATTCTAGATTGCTGAATCATTCAACCATTCACTCATAATGAGCTATAATCTCATAAAAAGTCATTCTGAGGTTCTAGATTGCCGAATCGGTCAACTGTTTGCTGATAATTAGCTGTAATCTTATAACAAGTTGTTCTGAGGTTCTAGATCGCCGAATTGGTCAACCATTTGCTAATAATGAGTTATAATCTAATAATAAGCTATTTTGAGGTTCTAAATTATTGAATCGGTCAACCATTTGCTGATAATGATCTATAATCTCATAAAAAGTCATTCTGAGATTCTAGATTGTCGAATCGGTCAACCATTCACTGATAATGAGTTACAATCTCATAACAAGTCATTTTGATGTTCTAAATCACCGAATCAGTCAACTATTTGCTGATAATGAGCTGTAATCTCATAACAAGTTATTCTGAGGTTCTAGATTGCTGAATCAGTCAACCGTTCAATGATAATGAGCTGTAATCTCATAACAAGCCATTCTGAGGTTCTAGATCGCTGAATTGGTCAACCATTCATTGATAATGAGCTGCAATCTCATAACAATCCATTCTGAGGTTCTAGATCACCAAATCGGTCAACCATTTGCTGATAATGAGCTGTAATCTCATAACAAGCCATTCTGAGGTTCTAGATCATCGAATCGGTCAACCATTCACTGATAATGAGCTGTAATCTCATAACAAGTCATTTTGAGATTCTAGATCGTCCAATCGATCAACCATTCAATGATAATGAGCTATAATCCCATAACAAGTCATTATGAGGTTCTAGATCGCCAAATCGGTCAACCATTCGCTGATAATGAGATACAATCTCATAACAAGCCATTTTGAGGTTCTACATCGTCGAATCAGTCAACTGTTTGCTGATAATGATCTACAATCTCATTACAAGTCATTTTGAGATTCTAGATCGCTGAATCGGTCAATCATTCACTAATAATGAGCTCTAATCTCATAATAAGCCATTCTGAGGTTCTAGATCGCCAAATTGGTCAACCATTTGCTGATACTAAGCTATAATCTCATAACAGGCCATTCTAAGGTTTTAGATCAGCAAATCGGTCAACCGTTCACTAATAATGAGATGTAATCTCATAACAATTCATTCTAAGATTCTAGATCACCGAATCAGTCAACTATTCACTGATAATGAGCTATAATCTTATAACAAGTCATTCTGAGGTTCTAGATTGCCGAATCGGTCAACCGTTTGCTGATAATTAGTTGTAATCTCATAACATGCAATTCTAAGGTTATAGATCACTAAATCGGTTAACTATTTGCTGATAATAAGCTATAATCTCATAAAAAGTTGTTATAAGGTTTTAGATCACCAAATCGGTCAATCATTTACTGATAATGAGCTGTAATCTCATTACAAGCTATTCTGAGGTTCTATATCGCCGAATCAGTCAACCGTTCACTGATAATGAGTTGTAATCTCATAATAAGTCATTCTGAGATTCTAGATCACCAAATTGGTCAATTGTTCACTGATAATGAGCTACAATCTCATAACAAGTTATTTTGAGGTTCTAGATTGCCAAATTGGTCAACCATTCACTGATAATGAGCTTAAATCTCATAACAAGTCATACTGAGGTTCTAGATTGCCGAATCAGTCAACCGTTTGCTGATAATGAGCTGTAATCTCATAACAAGTAGTTCTGAGTTTCTAGATCACTGAATCGGTCAACCGTTCATTGATAATAAGTTGTAATCTCATAACAAGTCATTATGAGGTTTTAGATCGCCAAATCGGTCAACCGTTCACTGATAATGAGCTGTAATCTCATAACAAGCCATTCTGAGGTTCTAGATCGTCGAATCACTCAACTATTTGCTAATAATGAGCTGTAATCTCATAAAAAGTGATTATGAGATTCTAGATCGTCAAATTGGTCAACCATTCACTGATAATGAGCTACAATCTCATAACAAGTCATTCTAAGGTTCTAGATCGCTGAATCAGTCAACCATTTGCTAATGATGAGCTATAATCTCATAACAAGCTATTCTAAGGCAATAGATTGCCAAATTGGTTAATCATTTGCTGATCATGAGTTGTAATCTCATAACAAGTCATTTTGAGGTTCTAGATCACTGAATTGGTCAACTTTTTGCTGATAATGAGCTGTAATCTCATAACAAGCCGTTCTAAGGTTCTAGATCATTGAATCAGTCAACCGTTCACTAATAATGAGCTGTAATCTCATAACAAGTCATTCTTGGGTTCTAGATTACTGAATCGGTCAACTGTTTCCTGATAATGAGCTTTAATCTCATAATAAGCCATTCTGAGGTTCTAGATCATCGAATTGGTCAACCATTCGCTAATAATGAGTTGTAATCTCATAACAAGCCATTCTGAGGTTTTAGATCGCCGAATTGGCCAAATTTTTGATGATAATGAGTTATAATCTCATAACAAGTCATTCTCAGATTCTAGATCACCAAATCAGCCAACCGTTTGTTGATAATGAGCTATAATCTCATAACAAGTCATTTTGAGGTTCTAGATTGCTGAATCAGTCAATCATTTGCTGATAATGAGCTGTAATCTCATAACAAGCTGTTGTGAGGTTCTAGATCATGGAATCGGTCAACCATTCACTGATAATGAGCTGTAATCTCATAACAAGCCGTTCTGAGGTTCTAGATTGCTGAATCAATCAACCGTTCATAGATAATGAGCTATAATCTCATAACAAGTCATTCTAAGGTTCTAGATTGCCGAATCAGTCAACCATTCACTGATAATGAGCTGTAATCTCATAACAAATCATTCTGAGATTCTAGATCGCCGAATCGGTCAACTATTAGCTGATAATGAGCTACAATCTTATAACAAGTCATTCTGAGGTTCTAGATCGCCAAATCGGTCAACCGTTTGCTGATAATGAGCTATAATCTCATAACAAGCCATTCTGAGGTTCTAGATTGTCGAATTGATCAACCATTCACTGATAATGAGCTGTAATATCATGACAAGTCATTCTGAGGTTTTAGATTGCCGAATTAGTCAACCGTTTATTGATAATTGTATGCACCCTAAAATGGTCGCCTAGACTTTGGGCCCCATTTATTATTTTATCATTTTATTAAATTTCTGAATCAATGCTTTGGAACATTTTCAATTCAAATCAATTTCCTTGATCAAATTGTAATTAATTCAATTATTCAATTATTTCAATATTTCTTAAGGTTTGATCATTTTTATTTAATTAAAAGATTTAATCTCCCTTTTAATTAAATGAAATTCATCTTATTTAATTAAAAGATTTAATCTCTCTTTTAATTAAATAAAATTCCTCTTATTTAATTAAATTTAATTTCCCCCATTTAATTAAATAAAATTCTTCTAATTTATTTAGTTGAAAGAAAACCCCTCTTTTAAT
>MU225901.1:29568-60332 GCA_018584345.1 Thuja plicata | reverse complement strand
ATCCTTATAAAGGATGTCGAAACCCTAAACGGGCAACTGCTAGGAAATAGAAACTTTCCTAAGTCTAAAAGGAAACTGCCTAAGTGAAACTTAAGCACTAAAGAGAAATTGCTAAATTACTCTAACAATAACAAGCCGTTATGAGAATCTAGATCACTGAATTGGTCAACTATTCACTGATAATGAGTTATAATCTCATAACAAGTCATTTTGAGGTTCTAGATCACAGAATCAATCAACCGTTTGTTGATAATGAGCTGTAATCTCATAACAAGTTATTTTGAGGTTCTAAATCATCGAATCGGTCAACCGTTCACTGATAATGAGCTATAATCTCATAACAAGCCATTCTGAGGTTCTAAATCACTAAATCGATCAATCGTTCGCTGATAATGAGCTATAATCTCATAACAAGTTATTCTGAGGTTTTAGATCACCGAATCGGTCAACCATTCACTAATAATGAGCTATAATCTCATAACAAGCCATTTTAAGGTTATAGCTCATTGAATCAGTCAACCATTTGCTAATAATGATCTATAATCTCATAATAAGCTATTTTGAGATTTTAGATCACCGAATCTATCAACCATTCACTAATAATGAGTTACAATCTTATAACAAGTCATTTTGAGGTTCTAGATCACCAAATCGGTCAACCATATGCTGATAATGAGCTGTAATCTCATAACAAGTCATTCTGAGGTTCTAGATCACTGAATCAGTCAATAATTTGCTAATAATTGTTTATTGATAATGAGCTATAATCTCATAACATGTCATTTTGAGATTCCAGATCATTGAATTGGTCAACCATTCGCTGATAATTATTTGCTGATAATGAGTTATAATTTTATAACAAGTCATTTTGAGATTCTAGATCATTGAATCTGTCAACCATTCACTCATAATGAGCTGTAATCTCATAACAAGTCATTCTCAAATTCTAGATCGCTGAATCAGTCAACCATTCACTGATAATGAGCTACAATCTCATAACAAGCCATTTTGTCATTCTAGATCATTGAATCAGTCAACCATTTGCTGATAATGATCTACAATCTCAAAACAAGCCATTCTAAGATTCTAGATAACCAAATCGGTTAACTGTTCGCTGATAATGAGTTACAATCTCATAAAAAGTCATTTTGAGGTTCTAGATAGCCGAACCAGTCAATCGTTTTCTGTTAATGAGCTATAATCTCATAACAAGTCATTCTGAGGTTCTAGATCACCAAATCAGTCAACCATTCACTGATAATGAGCTGTAATCTCATAACAAGTCATTTTGAGGTTTTAGATTGTCAAATCGGTCAACCGTTCACTGATAATGAGCTTTAATCTTATAACAAGCCATTCTGAGGTTATAGATCATAGAATCGGTCAACCATTTGGTGATAATGAACTGTAATCTCATAACAAGCCAATCTAAGGTTCTAGATCACCAAATTGGTCAACTATTTACTGGTAATGGGCTGTAATCTCATAATAAGTCATTCTAAAATTCTAGATCATTGAATCGGTCAACTGTTTACTGATAATGTGCTATAATCTCACAATAAGTCATTCTGAGGTTTTAGATTGTCGTATCAGTCAACCGTTTGCTGATAATGAGCTGTAATCTCATAACAAGCCATTCTGAGGTTCTAGATCATCGAATCGGTCAACCATTTGCTGATAATGAGATGTAATCTCATAACAAGCCATTCTAAGGTTCTAAATCACCAAATCAATCGACCGTTTGATGATAATGAGCTGTAATCTCATAACAAGTCATTCTGAGATTCTAGATCACTAAATCGGTCAACCGTTTACTGATAATGAGCTACAATCTCATAAAAATTCATTCTAAGGTTCTAGATCACCGAATCGGTCAACCATTTGCTTATAATGAGCTATAATCTCATAACAAGCCATTCTGAGGTTCTAGATTGCCAAATTGGTCAACCAATCATTGATAATAAGCTGTAATCTCATAACAAGTCATTCTGAGGTGCTAGATCACCGAATCAGTCAACCCTTTCCTGATAATGAGCTATAATCTCATAACAAGCCATTCCTAGGTTCTAGATCGTTGAATCAGTTAACCGTTCACTGATAATGAGTTGTAATCTCATAACAAGTCATTCTGAGATTCTAGATCACCGAATCGGTCAACTGTTCATTGATACTGAGCTGTAATCTAATAAAAAGCCTTTCTAAGTTTCGAGATCGATGAATTGGTCAACCGTTCATTGATAATGAGCTTTAATCTCATAACAAGCCATTCTAAGGTTCTAGATCATTGAATCAGTCAACTATTCACTGATAATGAGTTGTAATCTCATAACAAGTCATTCTAAGATTCTAGATCTCTGAATCGGTCGACCATTCACTGATAATGAGATACAATCTCATAATAAGTCATTCTAAGGTTCTAGATTGTTGAATCAGTCAACCGTTTGCTGATAATGAGTTGTAATCTCATAACAAGCTATTATGAGATTCTAAATCACCGAATCAGTCAACCATTCATTGATAATGAGTTTTAATCTCATAGCAAGCCATTCTGAGGTTCTAGATCACTGAATCAGTCAACTATTTGCTGATAATGAGCTATAATTTCATAACAAGCCATTCTGAGGTTCTAGATTACTGAATCGATCAACTATTCACTGATAATGAGCTATAATCTCATAACAAGTCATTTTGAGATTCTAGATCACCAAATCAGTCAACCGTTCGCTGATAATGAGCTACAATCTCATAACAAGTCATTTTTAGGTTCTAGATCACTGAATCGGTCAATCGTTTGCTGATAATGAGCTGTAATCTCATAACAAGCCATTCTGAGGTTCTAGATTATCAAATCGGTCAACCGTTCACTGATAATGAGCTATAATCTCATAACATGTCATTGTGAGATTCTAGATCGCTGAATCAGTCAACCGTTTACTGATTGATAATGAGTTACAATCTCATAACAAGTCCTTCTGAGGTTCTAGATTGATGAATCGGTCAATTATTTACTGATAATGAGCTGTAATTTCAAAACAAGCTCTTTTGAGGTTCTAGATCACCGAATCAATCAGTCGTACGTTGATAATGAGCTGTAATCTCATAACAAGCCATTCTGAGTTTCTAGATTGCCGAATCGGGCAATCTTTTGCTGATAATGAGTTGTAATCTCATAACAAGCCATTGTGAGGTTTTAGATCGCCAAATCGGTCAACCATTCGCTGATAATGAGTTGTAATCTCATAACAAGTCATTTTGAGATTCTAGATCACTAAAAATGGTCAACCGTTCACTGATAATGAGCTACAATCTCATAGCGAGTCATTTTGAGGTTTTAGATTGCTAAATCGGTCAATCGTTTGCTGATAATGAGCTGTAATCTCATAACAAGTTATTTTGAGGTTCTAGATTGCCAAATTGGGCAACCGTTCGCTCATAATGAGCTGTAATATCATAACAAGTCATTCTGATATTCTAGATCGCCGAATCGATCAACCTTTTGCTGATAATAAGCTATAATCTCATAACAAGCCATTCTGAGGTTCTAAATCATTCAATCAGTCAACCGTTCACTGATAATGAGCTGTAATCTCATAACAAGCCGTTCTAAGGTTCTAGATCACTGAATCGGTCAACCATTCATTGATAATGAGCTGTAATCTCATAAAAAGTCATTATGAGATTCTAGATCACCGAATCAGTCAACCATTCATTGATAAAGAGCTACAATCTGATAACAAGCCATTTTGAGGTTCTAGATCATTGAATCAGTCAACCATTTGCTGATAATTATCTATAATCTCATAACAAGTCATTCTGAGATTATAGATCACCGAATCAGTCAACCGTTCGCTGATAATGAGTTACAATCTCATAACAAGTCATTTTGAGGTTTTAGATCGCCAAATCAGTCAACCGTTTGTTGATAATGAGCTATAATCTCATAACAAGTCATTCTAAGATTTTAGATCGCTGAATCGGTCAACCATTCACTGATAATGAGCTATAATCTTATAACAAGTCATTCTGAGGTTCTAGATCACTGAATCGGTCAACCGTTTGCTAATAATGAGCTATAATCTTATAACAAGCTGTTCTGAGGTTCTAGATTACCAAATTGGTCAACCATTCATTGATAATGAGCTGTAATCTCATAACAAGTCATTTTGAGGTTTTAGATCATTGAATCGGTCAACCGTTTGTTGATAATGAGCTATAATCTTATAACAAGCCATTCTGAGGTTCTAGATCATTGAATTAGTCAACCGTTTACTGATAATGAGCTTTAATATCATAATAAGCCATTCTGAGGTTCTAGATCACTGAATCGGTCAACCGTTCACTGATAATAAGCTGTAATCTCATAACAAGTCATTCTGAGGTTCTAGATCATTGAATTAGTCAACCATTTGTTGATAATGAGCTGTAATCTCATAATAAGCCATTCTAAGGTTCTAGATCGCTAAATCGGTCAACTATTTGCTGATAATAAGCTGTAATCTTATAATAAGTTGTTCTGAGGTTCTAGATCACTGAATCGGTCAACTATTTGTTGATAATGATCTACAATCTCATAACAAGCCATTCTGAGATTCTAGATCGCCGAATCGGTTAGCCATTCGCTGATAATGAGTTACAATATCATAACAAGTCATTTTGAGGTTCTAGATCGCTGAATTGGTCAACTATTTACTGATAATGAGTTGTAATCTCATAACAAGTCAGTCTGAGGTTCTAGATCACCAAATCAGTCAACTATTCACTGATAATGAGCTGTAATCTTATAACAAGCCATTCTAAAGTTTTTGATCACTAAAACGGTCAACCGTTCACTGATAATGAGCTGTAATCTCATAACAAGCCGTTATGAGGTTCTAGATCACTGAATTGGTCAACCGTTTACTGATAATGAGCTATAATCCCATAACAAGCCATTCTGAGGTTCTAGATTCTAGATCGCTAAATTGGTCAACCATTCACTGATAATGAGCTACAATCTCATAACAAGTCATTATGAGGTTCTAGATTGCTGAATTAGTCAACTATTTGCTGATAATAAGCTATAATCTCATAACAAGCCATTCTGAGGTTCTAGATCACTAAATCGGTCAACCATTCACTGATAATGAGCTGTAAACTCATAGCAAGCCATTCTTAGGTTCTAGATTGCTAAATCAGTCAACCATTTGCTGAGAATAATCTATAATCTCATAATAAGCCATTTTGAGGTTCTAGATCGCTGAATCAGTCAATCATTCACTGATAATGAGCTATAATCTTATAACAAGTCATTCTGAGATTCTAGATCGCTGAATCGGTCAACTGTTTATTGATAATGAGTGACAATCTCATAACAAGTCATTCTAAGGTTCTAAATCGCCGAATCAGTCAACCATTTGTTGATAATAAGCTGTAATCTCATAACAAGCCGTTATGAGGTTCTAGATTGCCGAATTGATCAACCGTTCACTGATAATGAGCTATAATCTCATAACAAGTCTTTCTGATGTTCTAGATCACCGAATCGGTCAACCATTTGCTAATAATGATCTGTAATCTCATAACAAGCCGTTCTAAGGTTCTACATTGCCGAATTGGTCAACCGTTCACTGATAATGAGCTATAATCTAATAACAAGTCATTTTAAGGTTCTAAATCACCAAATCGGTCAACCGTTTGCTGATAATGAGCTGTAATATCATAACAAGCTATTCTAAGGTTCTAGATCGTTGAATCAGTCAACCATTCACTAATAATGAGCTGTAATCTCATAACAAGTTGTTTTAAGGTTCTAGATCACTGAATCCGTCAACCATTTGCTGATAATGAGCTGTAATATCATAACAAGTCATTTTGAGATTCTAGATCACTGAATCAGTCAATTATTCACTGATAATGAGCTACAATCTTATAACAAGCCATTTTGAGGTTCTAGATCGGTGAATCAGTCAACCGTTTGCTAATAATGATCTACAATCTCATAACAAGCCGTTCTAAGATTTTAGATTGTCAAATCGGTCAGCTGTTCACTGATAATGAGTTACAATCTCATAACAAGTCATTTTAAAGTTTTAGATCACCGAATCGGTCAACCATTTGCTGATAATAAGCTATAATCTCATAACAAGCCGTTCTTAGGTTCTAGATTGCTGAATTGGTCAACCATTCACTGATAATGAGTTGTAATCTCATAACAAGTCATTCTGAGGTTCTAGATCACTGAATCGGTCAACCGTTTGCTGATAATGAGCTGTAATCTCATAACAAGCCATTCTAAGGTTCTAGATCTTTGAATCAGTCAACCGTTCGCCGATAATGAGTTGTAATCTCATAACAAGCCGTTCTGAGGTTTTAGATTGCTGAATCGGTCAACCATTCACTGATAATGAGCTGTAATCTCATAATAAGTCATTCTGAGATTCTAGATTGCCAAATCGGTCAACCATTCGCTGATAATGAGCTACAATCTCATAATAAGCTATTTTGAGGTTCTAGATCATCGAATCAGTCAACCGTTTATTGATAATGATCTACAATCTCATAACAAGCTATTTTGAGATTCTAGATCGCCGAATCGGTCAACCGTTCGCTGATAATGAGTTACAATCTCATAAAAAGTCATTTTGAGGTTCTAGATCGCTGAATCGGTCAACCGTTTGCTGATAATGAGCTTTAATCTTATAACAAGTCATTCTGAGGTTCTAGATCGCCGAATCAGTCAACCGTTCGCTGATAATTATTAGAGTAATCACTTATTAATTAAATCATGTTGATTTAATTAGTTAAGTTATTTTATTACTCTTTAGTGCTTAAGCTTTCTCTTAGGTGCATTAATAATTAATTATTTTATTAATTATTAATGTGCAAACCTAGCTTTTACCTTTTAGGGTTTTTTTCACCTTTTTAAGGTTGAACTTTGTAATTATTATTCATTAATTCATATTATAATTTCACTCTCACATTTTGAGTAACTTCTAAGTTCTTCATCCTTTTCCTTCTTTATGTTTTCTTCCTGTAACAGGTATTTTGCATGCAGTTGTTCTTGGGTGTAATTAGTATCTCTTAGATCCTTCATGGTATCAAAGCCCCTCTATTGCTGCCTATTTTGGAGTGTTTAAAGCGTGTTTTTCAAAGGAGAAAATCTCAGCTTTCTCAATTTTTTTGTCTTCAATCCGTGGGTGACATTTTTCTGAAGCATTTTCGGCCCAAACGGACCTCACCATTGGGTCTAGAAGGGCCAGGAAAGTAAAATTTCATATAAAGTTTGTCCATTTTGGACATAGTTGAAATTTGGGCCCTATTTTTGCATTCAAATCTCTTAGCACATTTTTCAAGGCAAAAATCCACCTCGATTTCCATGCCATATCAATTTCTCTACTGCCTCATTTTCCATGTCACCTTGTTTTCCATGCCATCTAAATTTCCGTGCCACCTCAATTTTCGTGCATGGAGGAGAGAGAAAATGACTGCCATTTTTTTAAATATTTTTTGCAAAAATATAATATTTTTAAATATTTTTTTCTTTAATAAAAAAAAAACATGTTTTTTTGTGTTTTTTTATGTATAAAAAATATACATATTTTTTTAATTATTTTTTTTCAAAAAAATAATTGCTGTTTTTTTAATTATTTTTTTTCAGAAAAACAATTGCTAATTTTTTTTAATTGTTTTTTTTCATAAAAAAACATTTGTTGTTTTTTATTATTTTTTTTCCTTAAAAAAAATGATATTTTTTTCTGCCAAATTTGGTGGGAATTTTGGAGGCAGTCCAGATTTGGAGGGTTTCGCCAGTTTAGCTAGGCTTCGCCATTTTTGGCTGAGGTTTCTTCCGGTTCATTTGGCTTTTGACCTACTGATGTTGTTTTCGCTCTATCTGGAGCATACAGAGGTATTTTTTCAACTTCTTTATATTGTCAAAAATCTCTTTCCAAGCTCTTTCTGATAATGGAGGTTGGGGTTTTGGGTTCTGCCATTTTGATAGTGTTTTTTTCTGTCAAAGTCTGATGTTTGGTTTTTCCTTTCGGAGCCATATCTTGCTCATCCGAACTTTGTTTTTGGCAAACCAGACATCATCAGAAAGCTGGTTCAGTGAGTTTTTCAGTTGCAGGAGTCTTTTATCTAGATTCTACTCCAGGTTCTTTCTCCTCCAAATTTTTCTCTTTCGCACTCTAGCGGATTACTTGGGTTCTACAGGTCCTGGGATCTCTTCTTCTGTTCTTCTGGCTCACTCTTCTTTCTGACTTCTGAGCATTGTATGCTTCTTTTCTGTAGCATTCTCTTTTCTGTAAATGCACTAAGATAAAGTGCCTGATTTTTTATATCTGGGATTTCAAGCACCTTGTGTTTGTTTGTACTCGCACTCAGTTATAAAGTGCAATGGCGGGTTATGATATTTTTCCTTTTGTGCTCATCCACCTTTGTCAAGTGAGCATACCTTCCATGACATTAGCCCATGCTGTGTGTCTGTGACACCACCCTTTATCCTGTGCTTCTACTTCTGTTGCACTGTTGGTGTTCCTGATTCTTCTTCCTGCAGATGTTTCTGGCATTACATTTCAGTGTTCCTATCACCCCTCTCCCTGTTCAGCATTATGGGGGGGTTCACCTGTTGGTTCTATTACTTCCTTGGTTCAGTTGAGTGATCTACGTATTCTATTTTTGTTCCTATGTACTAGGTGGATGCAGTGGCTAGGCACCTATGCATTCTGGTGAGATGGATCATCTACTATATAGACACTCATTCATTCCTACTTTTGGAGGTCGCCTCTTCGATTGATCAGCTCTTCAGACTTTGTCTTCTCTACCCAGTCATGCACTATTTTAGTGGGGGTTCCAACAGTTACTTCTGACAGTGTTTATAGTTTCATGCTTCAAAGATGCTTCTTGCTCTTTCTTGTTCCTTTCTTTGGGACCTTCCCTAGACTGGAGGCTTTGTTTCCTTCATCTAGTTCATCTCTTTTTGGGGTAGAGTTTTTTTCACTGAGTTTTTCCTATTTCCCCGCTTTACAGAGATTTTGTTATACTTGGGTACCTGATCAAGCCTTGTTGCCGGGACCCATCTTTCCTACTTTCATAGCTGTGCTAGGTTAGCTTACCTCTTGAGCTATTCTTAAGGGGGGTGTTAGAGTAATCACTTATTAATTAAATTATGTTGATTTAATTAGTTAATTTGTTTTATTACTCTTTAGTGCTTAAGCTTTCTCTTAGGTGCATTAATAATTAATTATTTTATTAATTATTAATGTGCAAACCTAGCTTTTACCTTTTAGGGTTTTGTTCACCTTTATAAGGTTGAACTTTGTAATTATTGTTCATTAATTTAGATTATAATTTCGCTCTCACATTTTGAGTAACTTCTGAGTTCTTCATCTTTTTCCTTCTTTATGCTTTCTTCCTGTAATAAGTATTTTGCATGCAGTTGTTCTTGGGTGTAATCGGATCAGTATTTCTCAAATCCTTCAATAATGAGCTGTAATCTCATAACAAGCCATTCTGAGGCTCTAGATCACTAAATCGATCAATCGTTTGATGATAATGAGCTGTAATCTCACAACAAGTCATTCTAAGGTTCTAGATCACTGAATCGGTCAATCATGTGCTGATAATGAGTTGTAATTTCATAACAAGCTATTCTGAGGTTCTAGATCACCGAATCGGTCAACAATTCATTGATAATGAGTTGTAACCTCATAACAAGTCATTCTGAGATTCTAGATCGCCGAATCGGTCAACTATTCAGTGAGAATGAGCTACAATCTCATAACAAGTCGTTATAAGGTTCTAGATTGCCGAATCAGTCAACCGTTTGCTGATAACGAGCTATAATCTCATAATAAGCCATTCTAAGGTTCTAGATCGCCAAATCAGTCAACTGTTCACTGAAAATGAGCTGTAATCTCATAACAAGCCATTCTAAGGTTCTAGATCACCGAATCGGTCAACTCTTTGCTGATAATGAGCTGTAATCTCATAATAAGCTATTTTGAGGTTCTAGATCACTGAATCGGTCAACCATTCACTGATAATGAGCTATAATATCATAACAAGTCATTCTGAGATTCTAGATCACCGAATCGGTCAACCGTTTACTGATAATGAGCTACAATCATATAACAAGTCATTCTAAGGTTCTAGATTCCCAAATCAGTCAACCGTTTGCTGATAATGAGCTATAATCTCATATCAAGCCGTTCTAAGGTTCTAGATTTCTGAATTGGTCAACCATTCACTGATATTGAGCTGTAATCTCATAATAAGTCATTCTGATGTTCTAGATCACCAAATCAGTCAACCATTTGCTGATAATGAGTTGTAATCTCATAACAAGCTGTTATGAGGTTCTAGATTGTTGAATCAGTCAACCATTCACTGATAATGAGCTGTAATGTCATAACAAGCCAATCTAAGGTTTTAGATCGCTAAATCGGTCAACCATTCATTGATAATGAGCTATAATCTCATAACAAGTCATTCTAAGATTTTAGATCACCAAATCGGTCAACCGTTCACTGATAATGAGCTACAATCTCATAATAAGCCATTTTTAGGTTCTAGATCATCGAATCAGTCAACTGTTTGCTGATAATAATTTACAATCTCATAACAAGCCATTCTGAGATTCTAGATCACCGAATCAGTCAATTATTCATTGATAATGAGTTATAATCTCATAACAAGTTATTTTGAGGCTCTAGATCACCAAATTAGTCAACCATTTGCTGATAATGAGCTGTAATCTCATAACAAGTCATTCAGGGGTTTTAGATCGTCGAATCGGTCAACCATTCATTGATAATGAGTTGGAATCTCATAACAATCTATTCTGAGGTTCTAGATCACCAAATCAGTCAACCATTCATTGAAAATGATCTGTAATCTCATAACAAGCCATTTTGAGGTTTTAGATCACCGAATCAGTCAACCGTTTACTAATAATGAGCTATAATATCATAACAAGCCATTCTAAGGTTTTAGATCACTGAATCAGTCAACCATTTGTTGATAATGAGCTATAATCTCATAATAAGTAATTATGAGATTCTAGATCACTGAATCGGTCAACCATTCGCTGATAATGACCTACAATCTCATAACAAGTCATTTTGAGGTTCTAGATTGCTGAATCGGTCAACTATTTGTTGATAATGAGCTATAATCTCATAACAAGCTATTCTAAGGTTCTAGGTTGTTGAATGGGTCAACCATTCACTGATAATGAGCTGTAATCTTATAACAAGCCATTCAGAGATTCTAGATCCCCAAATCGGTCAATCATTTGTTGATAATGAGCTATAATCTCATAACAAGCCATTTTGAGGTTCTAGATAACTAAATCAGTCAACCGTTCGCTGATAATGAGCTGTAATCTCATAACAAGTCATTCTGAGATTCTAGATCACCGAATCGGTCAACCGTTCACTGATAATGAGCTATAATCTTATAACAAGTCATTCTAAGGTTCTAGATCACTGAATCGGTCAATCGTTCACCGATAATGAGCTATAATCTCATAACAAGTCATTCTGAGATTCTAGATCACCAAATCGGTCAACCATTCGCTGATAATGAGCTATAATCTCATAACAAGTTATTCTGAGGTTCTAGATTGCTAAATCGGTCAACCGTTTGCTGATAATGAGATGTAATCTCATAACAAGTCATTTTGAGGTTCTAGATCACCGAATCGGTCAATCATTCACTGATAATGAGCTGTAATCTCATAACAAGCTATTTTGAGGTTCTAGATCGCCGATCAGTCAACTGTTTGCTGATAATGAGCTATAATCTCATAAAAAGTCATTCTGAGGTTCTAGATCATTCAATCAGTCAACCATTCACTGATAATGAGTTGTAATCTCATAACAAGTCATTCTGAGATTCTAAATCACCAAATCGGTCAATCATTCACTGATAATGAGCTACAATCTCATAACAAGTCATTCTGATATTCTAAAATGCCAAATCGGTCAACCGTTTGCTGATAATGAGCTGTAATCTTATAACAAGTTGTTATAAGGTTCTAGAATGCTGAATTGGCCAACCATTCACTGATAATGAGCTATAATCTCATAACAAGTTATTTTGAGCTTTTAGATCACCGAATCGGTCAACCATTTGCTAATAATAAGCTTTAATCTAATAACAATTCATTCTGAGGTTCTAGATCACCAAATTGGTCAACCGTTCACTGATAATGAGCTGTTATCTCATAACAAGCTATTCTAAGGTTCTAGATCACCAAATAGGTCAACCGTTCACTGATAATGAGCTGTAATATCATAACAAGCCATTTTGAGGTTCTAGATCACCAAATTGGTCAATCGTTTGTTGATAATGAGCTATAATCTCATAACAAGCCATTCTGAGGTTCTAGATCGCTGAATCAGTCAACCATTCACTGATAATGAGCTATAATCTCGTAACAAGTCATTATGAGATTCTAGATCACCGAATCGGGCAACCATTCATTGATAATGAGATACAATCTCATAACAAGTCATTCTAAGGTTCTAGATTGTTGAATTAGTCAACTATTTGCTGATAATGAGCTGTAATCTCATAACAAGCCATTTTGAAGTTCTAGATCATCAAATTAGTCAATCGTTAGCTGATAATGAGCTGTAATCTCATAAAAAATCATTCTAAGGTTCTAGATCGCCAAATCAGTCAACTATTTACTTATAATGAGCTGTAATCTCATAACAATCTGTTCTGAGGTTCTAGATCACCGAATCCGTCAACCGTTCGTTGATAATGAGCTGTAATCTCATAACAAGTCATTCTAATATTCTAGATCACCAAATTGGTCAACCATTTGCTGATAATGAGCTACAATCTCATAACAAGTCATTCTAAGGTTCTAGATCGCTGAATTGGTCAACCATTTTATGATAATAAACTGTAATCTCATAACAAGCCATTCTAAGGTTCTAGATCACCAAATCGGTCAACCATTCGTTGAAAATGATCTATAATCTCATAACAAGCCATTCTGAGGTTCTAGATCACCGAATCGGTCAACCATTTGCTAATAATGAGCTATAATATCATAACAAGCCATTCTAAGGTTTTAGATCACTGAATCAGTCAATCGTTTGTTAATAATGAGCTATAATCTCATAATAAGTAATTATGAGATTCTAGATCGCCAAATCGGTCAACCATTCAGTGATAATGAGCTACAATCTCATAACAAGTCATTCTAAGGTTCTAGATTGCTGAATCGGTCAACTATTTGTTGATAATGAGCTATAATCTCATAACAAGCTATTCTAAGGTTCTAGGTTGCTGAATAGGTCAACCATTCACTGATAATAAGCTGTAATCTTATAAGAAGCCATTCAGAGATTCTAGATCCCCGAATCGGTCAATCATTTGTTGATAATGAGCTATAATCTCATAACAAGCCATTCTGAGGTTCTAGACCACTAAATCGGTCAACCGTTCACTGATAATGAGCTGTAATCTCATAACATGTCATTCTGAGATTCTAGATCACCGAATCGGTCAACCGTTCACTGATAATGAGCTATAATCTTATAACAAGTCATTCTAAAGTTCTAGATCACTGAATCGGTCAATCATTCACTGATAATGAGCTGTAATCTCATAACAAGTCATTCTGAGATTCTAGATCACTAAATCGGTCAACCATTCGCTGATAATGAGCTATAATCTCATAACAAGTCATTCTGAGGTTCTAGATTGCTAAATCAGTCAACCATTTGCTGATAATGAGATGTAATCTCATAACAAGCTATTTTGAGGTTCTAGATCACCGAATCGGTCAATCATTCACTGATAATGAGCTGTAATCTCATAACAAGCTATTTTGAGGTTCTAGATCACCGATCGGTCAACCATTTGCTGATAATGAGCTGTAATCTCATAACAAGTCATTCTGAGGTTCTAGATCATTGAATCGGTCAATCATTCATTGATAATGAGCTGTAATCTCATAACAAGTCATTCTGAGATTCTAAATCACCAAATCGGTCAACTGTTCACTGATAATAAGCTACAATCTCATAACAAGTCATTCTGATATTCTAAATTGCCAAATCGGTTAACTGTTTGTTGATAATGAGCTGTAATCTCATAACAAGTTGTTCTAAGGTTCTAGAATGCTGGATTGGCCAACCGTTCACTGATAATGAGCTGTAATCTCATAATAAGTCATTTTGAGGTTCTAGATCACCGAATCAGTCAACCATTTGCTAATAATGAGCTGTAATCTCATAACAAGTCATTCTGAGGTTCTAGATCATTGAATCATTCAATCATTCACTGATAATGAGCTTTAATCTCATAACAAGCCATTCTAAGGTTCTAGATTACTGAATCAGTCAACTATTCACTGATAATGAGCTATAATCTCATAACAAGTCATTCTGAGATTCTAGATCGCCGAATCGGTCAACTGTTCACTGATAATGAGCTACAATCTCATAACAAGTTATTTTGAGCTTCTAGATCACCGAATCGGTCAACCATTTGCTGATAATAAGCTTTAATCTAATAACAAGTCATTCTGAGGTTCTAGATCACCAAATTGGTCAACCGTTCGCTGATAATGAGCTGTTATCTCATAACAAGCCATTCTAAGGTTCTAGATCGCCAAATAGGTCAACCGTTCACTGATAATGAGCTGTAATATCATAACAAGCCATTTTGAGGTTCTAGATCACCAAATTGGTCAATCATTTGTTGATAATGAGCTATAATCTCATAACAAGTCATTCTGAGGTTCTAGATCACTGAATCAGTCAACCATTCACTGATAATGAGCTGTAATCTCATAACAAGTCATTCTGAGATTCTAGATCACCGAATCGGGCAACCATTCATTGATAATGAGATACAATCTCATAACAAGTCATTCTGAGGTTCTAGATTGTTGAATTAGTCAACTATTTGCTGATAATGAGCTGTAATCTCATAACAAGCCATTTTGAGGTTCTAGATTGCCAAATTGGTCAACCGTTCACTGATAATGAGCTGTAATCTCATAAAAAACTATTCTAAGGTTTTAGATCACCAAATTAGTCAACTGTTTACTTATAATGAGCTGTAATCTCATAACAAGTTGTTCTGAGGTTCTAGATCACCGAATCTGTCAACCGTTCATTGATAATGAACTGTAATCTCATAACTAGTCATTCTGAGATTTTAGATCACCAAATTGGTCAACCATTCATTGATAATGACCTACAATCTCATAACAAGTCATTCTAAGGTTCTAGATCGTTGAATTGGTCAACCATTTTATGATAATGAGCTGTAATCTCATAACAAGCCATTCTGAGGTTCTAGATTGTTAAATTGGTCAACTATTCACTGATAATGAGTTGTAATCTTATAACAAGTTATTATGAGGTTCTAGATCACCGAATCGGTCAACTTTTTATTGATAATAAGCTGTAATCTCATAAGAAGTCGTTCTAAGATTCTAGATCCTTGAATTAGTCAACCATTCACTAATAATGAGCTATAATCTCATAACAAGCCATTCTGAGGTTCTAGATCACTTAATCGGTCAACCGTTCACTGATAATGAGCTGTAATCTTATAACAAGTCATTCTGAGATTCTAGATCACCGAATTAGTCAATCATTCATTGATAATGAGCTACAATCTCATAACAAGCCATTTTAAGGTTCTATATTATCGAATCAGTCAACCATTTGTTGATAATGATCTACAATCTCACAACAAGCCATCCTGAGATTCTAGATCGTCAAATTGGTCAACCGTTTGCTGATAATAAGTTACAATCTCATAACAAGTCATTTTGAGGTTCTAGATCATTGAATCGGTCAACTATTTGCTGATAATAAGCTGTAATCTCATAAGTAGTCATTCTGAGGTTCTAGATCACAGAATCGGTCAACCATTCACTAATAATGAGCTGTAATCTCATAACAAGTTGTTTTGAGGTTTTAGATTGCCGAATCAATCAACCATTCGCTGATAATGAGCTATAATCTCATAACAAGCTATTCTAAGGTTCTAGATTACTGAATCGGTCAACGGTTTGCTGATAATGAGTTGTAATCTCATAACAAGCCATTCTGAGGTTCTAGATCGCGGAATCGGTCAACCATTCACTGATAATGAGCTGTAATCTCATAACAAGTCATTGTGAGATTATAGATCGCTGAATCAGTCAACCGTTTGATGATAATGAGCTATAATCTCATAACAAGTCATTTGGAGGTTCTAGATTACCGAATTCATCAACCGTTTGTTGATAATGAGTTTTAATCTCATAACAAGCCATTCTAAGGTTCTAGATCGCCGAATTGGTCAATAGTTTGCTGATAATGAGCTATAATTTCATAACAAGTCATTCTGAGGTTCTAGATTTCACAATCGGTCAACCATTTTCTGATAATAAGTTGTAATCTCATAACAGGCTATTTTGAGGTTCTAGATCACCAAATCAGTCAACCATTCACTGATCATGAGCTGTAATCTTATAACAAGCCATTCCGAGTTTCTAGATTTCCAAATCGATCAACCATTTGCTGATCATGAGCTATAATCTCATAATAAGCCATTCTGAGGTTTTAGATCACCAAATCAGTCAACTGATTGCTCAAAATGAGCTGTAATCTTATAACAAGCCATTCTAAGGTTCTAGATCACCAAATCGGTCAACCATTCACTGATAATGAGTTGTAATCTCATAACAAGTCATTCTAAGATTCTAGATCGCCGAATTGGTCAACCATTCACTGATAATGATCTATAATCTCATAACAAGTCATTCTAAGGTTCTATATTGCCGAATCGGTCAACCATTTGCTGATAATGAGCTATAATCTCATAATAAGCCGTTCTAAGGTTATAGATCGCCGAATCATTTAACTGTTCGTTGATAATGAGTTGTAATCTTATAACAAGCCATTTTGATGTTCTAGATCACCAAATCGGTTATCTATTTACTGATAATGAGCTGTAATATCATAATAAGCCATTCTGAGGTTCTAGATCACTAAATCGATCAATTATTCACTGATAATGAGTGCTAATCTCATAACAAGTCATTCTAAGATTCTAGATCACTGAATCAGTCAACTGTTTGCTGATAATGAGCTACAATCTCATAACAAGTCATTCTAAGATTCTAGATCACCAAATTGGTTAATTGTTTGCTGTTAATGCGCTATAATCTCATAACAAGCCGTTCTGAAGTTCTAGATTGCCGAATCGGTCAACCATTTGTTGATAATCAACTATAATTTCATAACAAGTCATTTTGAGGTTCTAGGTCATTGAATCAGTCAATCGTTCGTTGATAATGAGCTGTAATCTCATAACAAGCCATTCTGAGGTTCTAGATTGCTGAATCGGTCAACCGTTTGTTGATAATAAATTATAATATCATAATAAGCTATTCTGAGGTTCTAGATTTTTGAATTGGTCAATCGTTGTCTGATAATGAGCTGTAATCTCATAACAGGCCATTCTCGGGTTCTACATTACTGAATCAGTCAACCGTTCACTGATAATGAGATATAATCTCATAACAAGTCATTCTGAGATTCTAGATAGCCAAATCAGTCAACCGTTCACTGATCATGAGCTACAATCTCATAAAAAATCATTCTGAGGTTCTAGATTGCCGAATCAGTCAACTATTTGCTGATAATGAGCTGTAATCTCATAACAAGCCATTTTGAGGTTCTAGATCACCGAATCATTCAACTGTTCGCTGATAATGAGCTATAATCTTATAACAAGCCGTTCTAAGGTTCTAGATTGTCGAATCGGTCAACCGTTTGCTGATAATGAGTTCTAATCTCATAACAAGCTATTCTGAGGTTCTAGATCACTGAATCAGTCAACTGTTCATTGATAATGACCTATAATCTCATAACAAGTCATTCTAAGATTCTAGATCACTGAATCGGTCAACCATTCACTGATAATAATCTACAATCTCATAACAAGTCATTCTGAGGTTCTAGATCGCTGAATCAGTCAATTGTTTACTGATAATGAGCTATATTCTCATAACAAGTCATTCTAAGGTTCTAGATTGTCGAATTGGTCAACCGTTCGCTGATAATGAGTTGTAATCTCATATCAAGTTATTTTGAGATTCTAGATTTCTGAATCGGTCAACCGTTTGTTGATAATGAGCTAAAATCTCATAACAAGTCATTCTGAGGTTCTAGATTGCTAAATCGGTCAACCATTTGCTGATAATGAGCTGTAATCTCATAACAAGCCGTTCTGAGGTTCTAGATCGCCGAATCGATCAACTGTTTGCTGATAATGAACTGTAATCTAATAACAAGCCATTTTGAGGTTCTAGATCACCGAATCAGTCAACCATTCGCTGATAACAAATTACAATCTCATGACAAGTCATTTTGAGGTTCTAGATGGCTGAATCGGTCAACCATTTGCTGATAACGAGCTGTAATCTTATAACAAGTCATTTTGAGGTTCTAGATTATTGAATCAGTCAACCATTCACTGACAATCAACTGTAATATCATAAAAAGCCATTTTGAGGTTCTACATCACTGAATCGGTCAACCGTTTGCTGATAATGAGCTGTAATCTCATAATAAGCCATTCTAAGCTTCTAGATCACTGAATCAGTTAACCGTTTGCTGATAACGAGTAGTAATCTTATAACAAGTCATTCTGAGATTTTAGATCACCGAATCAATCAACCATTCACTGATAATGAGCTACAATCTCATAACAAGTCATTCTGAGGTTCTGGATCGCCGAATTGGTCAACCATTTGTTGATAATGAGCTGTAATCTCATAACAAGCTATTCTAAGGTTCTAGATTATCGAATTGGTCAACCGTTCATTGATAATGAGTTGTAATCTCATAACAAGTCATTCTTAGGTTATAGATCATTGAATCAGTCAACCATTTGCTGATAATGAGCTATAATCTCATAACATGTCATTTTGAGGTTCTAGATCATTGAATCAGTCAATTATTCACTGATAATGAGCTGTAATCTTATAACAAGCCATTCTGAGGTTCTAGATCACTGAATCGGTCAACTGTTCACTGATAATGACCTGTAATCTCATAACAAATCATTCTGAGATTCCAGATCATCAAATTGGTCAACTATTCACTGATAATGAGCTACAATCTTATAACAAGCCATTATGAGATTCTAGATCACCGAATTGGTCAACCATTCAGTGATAATGAGTTATAATCTCATAACAAGCCGTTCTGAGGTTCTAGATCACCAAAATAGTCAACCATTTACTGATAATGAGCTGTAATCTCATAACAAGCCATTCTAAGGTTCTAGATCACCGAATCGATCAACCATTCACTGATAATGAGCCGTAATCTCATAACAAGCCATTTTGAGGTTCTAGATCGCTGAATCAGTCGATCGTTTACTGATAATGAGCTATAATCTCATAACAAGCCATTCTAACATTCTAGATCATCGAATCAGTCAACCATTCGCTGATGATGAGCTGTAATCTCATAAAAAATCATTCTAAGATTTTAGATCACCAAATTAGTCAACCATTCACCGATAATGAGCTACAATCTCATAACAAGTCATTTTAAGGTTCTAGATTGTTGAATTATTCAACTATTTGCTGATAATGAGCTGTAATCTCATAACAAGCCATTCTAAGGTTTTAGATAGCCGCATCGGTCAACCATTTGCTAATAATGAGCTGTAATCTCATAACAAGTTGTTCTAAGGTTCTAGATCGCCAAATCGGTCAACTATTTCCTGATAATGAGCTGTAATCTCATAACATGTTATCCTAAGGTTCTAGATCGCTTAATCGGTCAACCATTCATTGATAATGAGCTATAATATCATAACAAGTCATTATGAGATTCTTGATTTCTGAATCGGTCAACCGTTTACTGATAATAAGCTACAATCTCATAACAAGTCATTCTGAGGTTCTAGATCACCGAATCGGTCAACCATTTGCTGATAATGAGCTGTAATATCATAACAAGCCATTTTGATGTTCTAGATTTCCGAATTGGTCAATCATTCACTTATAATGAGCCATAATCTCATAACAAGTCATTCTGAGGTTCTAGATCATTGAATCGGTCAACTGTTTGCTGCTAATGAGCTATAATCTCATAACAAGCTATTCTAAGGTTCTAGATCATTGAATCAGCAAATCGTTAGCTGATAATGAGCTATAATCTTATAACAAGCCATTCTGAGGGTCTAGATCGCTAAATCGGTCAACATTTTGCTAATAATAAGTTGTACACTCATAACAAGTCATTGTGAGATTCTAGATCACCGAATCGGTCAACCGTTTGCTGATAATGATCTACAATCTCATAACAAGTCATTCTGAGATTTTAGATCATCAAATCAGTCAACCATTTGCGGATAATAAGTTATAATCTCATAACAAGTCATTTTGAGGTTCTAGATCATTGAATCAGTCAACTATTTGCTGATAATGAGCTGTAATCTCATAACAAGTCATTCTAAGGTTCTAGATCACCGAATCGGTCAACCGTTCACTGATAATGAGCGGTAATCTCATAACAAGCCATTTTAAGGTTCTAGATCACTGAATCAGTCAATCGTTCACTGATAATGAGCTGTAATCTCATAATAAGCCATTCTAAGGTTCTAGATCACCAAATCGGTCAACCATTTACTAATAATGAGCTGTAATCTCATAACAAGCCATTCTGAGGTTCTAGATCGCCGAATCGATCAACCATTTGCTGATAATGAGCTATAATCTCATAGCAAGTCATTGTGAGATTCTAGATCACTGAATTAGTCAACTATTTGTTGATAATGAGCTACAATCTCATAACAAGTCATTTGGAGGTTCTAGATTACCGAATCGGTGAACCGTTTGTTGATAATGAGTTTTAATCTCATAACAAGCCATTCTAAAGTTCTAGATCACTGAATCGGTCAACAGTTCACTGATAATGAGCTATAATTTCATAACAAGCCATTCTGAGGTTCTAGATTGCTGAATTGGTCAACTATTTTCTGATAATAAGCTATAATCTTATAACATGTCATTTTAAGGTTCTAAATCACTGAATCAGTCAACCATTCACTGATCATGAGCTGTAATCTCATAACAAGTCATTCTGAGGTTCTAGATTGCCGAATCGGTCAACCATTCATTGATAATGAGCTATAATCTCATAACAAGCCATTCTGAGGTTCTAAATAGCCGAATCAGTCAATTGTTTGCTGATAATGAGCTGTAATCTCATAACAAGCCATTCTAAGGTTCAAGATCACCAAATCGGTCAACCGTTCACTGATAATGAGTTGTAATCTCATAACAAGTTATTCTGAGATTTTAGATCGCCGAATCGGTCAACCGTTTGCTGATAATGAGCTATAATCTCATAACAAGTCATTCTAAGGTTCTATATTGCCATATCGGTCAGCGGTTTGCTGATAATGAGCTATAATCTCATACCAAGTCGTTCTAAGGTTATAGATCACCGAATCGTTCAACTGTTTGTTGATAATGAGCTGTAATCTCATAACAAGCCATTCTAAGGTTCTAAATCACCGAATCGGTCAACTGTTTGTTGATAATGAGCTGTAATCTCATAATAAGCAATTCTAAAGTTCTAGATCACCCAATCGGTCAATCGTTCACTGATAATGAGTGGTAATCTCATAACAAGTCATTCTAAGATTCTAGATCGCCGAATCAGTCAACTGTTCGCTGATAATGAGCTACAATCTCATAACAAGTCATTCTGAGGTTCTAGATCACCAAATTTGTCAACCATTTGCTAATAATAAGCTATAATCTCATAACAAGCCGTTCTAAGGTTCTCGATTGCCAAATCAATCAACCGTTTGCTAATAATGAGCTGTAATTTCATAACAAGTCATTTTGAGGTTCTAGGTCATTCAATCAGTCAATCATTCGCTGATAATGAGCTGCAATCTTATAACAAGCCATTCTGAGGTTCTAGATCGCTGAATCAGTCAACCGCTTGTTGATAATAAATTATAATCTCATAACAAGCTATTTTGAGGTTCTAGATTACCGAATTGGTCAACCGTTTGCTGATAATGAGCTGTAATCTCATAATAGGCCATTCTTAGGTTCTACATAACTGAATTGGTCAACCATTTGCTGATAATGAGATGTAATCTCATAACAAGTCATTCTGAGATTCTAGATAGCTGAATCGGTCAACCGTTCATTGATCATGAGCTACAATCTCATAACAAGTCATTCTGAGGTTCTAGATTGCTGAATCAGTCAACTATTTGCTGATAATGAGCTGTAATCTCATAACAAGCCATTTTGAGGTTCTAGATCACTGAATCATTCAACCGTTCACTGATAATGAGTTATAATCTCATAATAAGCCGTTTTGAGGTTCTATATTTTCAAATCGATCAACCATTTGTTGATAATGAGTTGTAATCTCATGACAAGCTATTCTGAGGTTCTAGATCACTGAATCGGTCAACCGTTCACTCATAATCAATTGTAATATCATAACAAGTCATTCTAAGATTCTAGATCACTGAATCAGTCAACCATTCACTGATAATGATCTACAATCTCATAACAAGTCATTCTGAGGTTCTAGATCACCGAATCAGTCAACCGTTTGTTTATAATGAGCTGAAATCTTATAACAAGCTATTCTAAGGTTCTAGATTGCTGAATTGGTCAACCATTCACTGATAATGAGCTGTAATCTCATATCAAGTCATTCTGATATTCTAGATTGATGAATCGGTCAATCGTTTGCTGATAATGAGCTAAAATCCCATAACAAGTCATTCTAAGGTTCTAGATTGCTGAATCGGTCAACCATTTGCTGATAATGAGTTGTAATCTCATAACAAGCCATTCTGAGGTTCTAGATCGCTGAATCAAGCAACCGTTTACTGACAATGAGTTGTAATCTAATAATAGGCAATTTTGAGGTTTTAGATCATCAAATCGGTCAACCATTCATTGATAATGAGCTACAATCTCATGACAAGTTGTTTTGAGGTTCTAGATGGCTGAATCGGTCAACCGTTTGATGATAATGAGCTGTAATGTCATAACAAGCCGTTCTGAAGTTCTAGATTGCTGAATTGGTCAACCATTCACTGATAATCAGCTGTAATCTCATAAAAAGCCATTTTGAGGTTATAGATCACCAAATCGGTCAACCATTTGCTGATAATGAGCTGTAATTTATAATAAACCATTCTGAGCTTCTAGATCACCAAATCGGTCAACCATTTACTGATAATGAGAAGTAATCTTATAACAAGTCATTCTAAGATTCTAGATCACTGAATTGATCAACCGTTCACTGATAATGAACTACAATCTCATAACAAGTCATTCTCAGGTTCTAGATCACTGAATTGGTCAACCATTTGCTCAGAATGAGCTGTAATCTCATAACAAGCTATTCTAAGGTTCTAGATTGCCGAATTGGTCAACTATTCACTGATAATGAGTTGTAATCTCATAACAAGTCATTCTTAGGTTCTAGATCACTGAATTAGTCAACCATTTACTGATAATGAGCTGTAATCTCATAATAAGCCATTTTGAGGTTCTAGATCATTGAATTAGTCAATTGTTCACTAATAATGAGTTGTAATCTCATAACAAGCCATTCTGAGGTTCTAGATCACTGAATCGGTCAACTGTTCACTGATAATCAGCTATAATCTCATAACAAGTCATTTTGAGATTCTAGATCATCAAATTGGTCAACTATTCACTGATAATGAGCTATAATCTTATAACAAGCCATTTTGAGGTTCTAGATCATCAAATCAGTCAACCATTTGTTAATAATGATTTATAATCTCATAACAAGCCATTCTGAGATTCTAGATCATCGAATCGGTCAACTTTTCACTGATAATGAGTTACAATCTCATAACAAGTCATTTTGAGGTTCTAGATCACTGAATCAGTCAACCGTTTGCTGATAATGAGTTGTAATCTCATAATAAGTCATTCTGAGGTTCTAGATCATTGAATCGGTCAAGTGATTGCTGATAATGAGTTGTAATCTGAGAACAAGCTATTCTGAGATTCTAGATCACTAAATCGGTCAACCATTCACTGATAATGAGCTATAATCTCATAACAAGCCGTTCTGAGGTTCTAGATCGCCAAAATAGTCAACCGTTTGCTGATAATGAGCTATAATCTCATAACAAGCCATTCTAAGGTTCTAGATCACCGAATCGGTCAACCATTCACTGATAATGAGCTATAATCTCATAATAAGTCATTCTAAAATTTTAGATCACCGAGTCGGTCAACTGTTTACTGATAATGAGCTACAATCTCATAACAAGTCATTCTGAGGTTCTAGATCGCTGAATCGGTCAACCATTTTCTAATAATGAGTTGTAATCTCATAACAAGTCATTCTGAGGTTCTAGATTGCTGAATTGGTCAATCGTTTGCTGATAATGAGCTATAATCTCATAACAAGTCATTCTGAGGTTCTAGATCGCCGAATCGGTCAATCGTTTGCTGATAATGAGCTGTAATCTCATAACAAGCCATTCTAAGGTCCTAGATCGTTGAATCAGTCAACTATTTGCTGATAATGAGCTATAATCTCATAACAAGCCATTCTAAGGTTCTAAATCACTGAATCGGTCAACCATTCACTGATAATGAGCTATAATCTCATAACAAGTCATTCTAAGATTCTAGATCGCCGAATCGGTCAACTGTTCACTGATAATGAGCTACAATCTCATAACAAGCCATTTTGAGGTTCTAGATCATCGAATCAGTCAACCATTTACTGATAATGATCTATAATCTCATAACAACCCGTTTTGAGATTCTAGATCACCGAATCGGTCAACCGTTTGTTGATAATGAGTTACAATCTTATAACAAGTCCTTTTGCAGTTCTAGATCATTGAATCAGTCAACTATTTATTGATAACGAGTTGTAATCTTATAACAAGTCATTCTGAGGTTCTAGATCACCGAATCGGTCGACTATTCACTGACAATAAGCTGTAATCTCATAACAAGCCATTGTGAGGTTATAGATCGCCAAATCGGTCAACCGTTTGCTGATAACAAGCTGTAATCTCATAACAAGCCATTCTGAGGTCCTAGATCGCTGACTCAGTCAACCGTTCACTGATAATGAGTTATAATCTCCTAACAAGTCATTCTAAGATTCTAGATCACCAAATTGGTCAACCATTCATTGATAATGAGCGACAATCTCATAACAAGTCATTCTGAGGTTCTAAATTGTCAAATTGGTCAACCGTTTACTGATAATGAGCTATAATCTCTTAACAAGCTGTTCTGAGGATCTAGATTGCCAATTCAGTCAACCATTCATTGATAATGAGCTGTAATCTCATAATAAGCCATTCTGAGGTTCTAGATCACTGAATCGGTCAACTATTTGCTGATAATGAGCTATAATCTCATAATAAGTCATTCTGAGGTTCTAGATCACCGAATCGGTCAACTGTTTGTTGATAATGAGCTGTAATCTCATAACAAGTCATTCTGAGATTCTAGATCATTGAATCGGTCAACTGTTTGCTGATAATGAGCTACAATCTCATAACAAGACATTTTGAGGTTCTAAATTGCTGAATTGGTCAACTGTTTGTTTATAAAGAGCTGTAAACTCATAATAAGCCATTTTGACGTTTTAGATTGCCAAATTGGTCAACCATTCACTCATAATGAGCTGTAATCTCATAACAAGTCATTCTGAGGTTCTAGATCATTGAATCAATCAACCATTCACTGATAAGGAGCTGTAATCTCATAACAAGTAGTTCTAAGGTTCTAGATCTCTGAATCGGTCAACCATTCACTAATAATGAGCTATTATCTCATAACAAGTCATTCTGAGATTTTAGATTGCTGAATTAGTCGACCATTCACTGATAATGAGCTACAAACTCATAACAAGCCATTTTGAGGTTCTAGATTCTTGAATCAGTCAACTATTTGCTGATAATGATCTACAATCTCGTAACAAGCCGTTCTAAGATTCTAGATCAGCAAATCGGTCAATCGATCACTGATAATGAGTTATAATCTTATAACAAGTCATTATGGGGTTTTAGGTCGCCAAATCAGTCAATTGTTTATTGATAATGAGATGTAATCTCATAACAAGTCATTCTAAGGTTTTACATCATTGAATCGGTCAATCATTCACTGATAATGACCTGTAATCTCATAACAAGCCATTCTGAGGTTCTAGATCATTGAATCGGTCAACCATTTGCTGATAATGATCTATAATCTCATAAAAAGCCGTTCTGAGATTCTAGATCGCTGAATCGGTCAATCATTCATTGATAATGAGTTACAATCTCATAACAAGTCATTTTGAGGTTCTAGATTGCCGAATCGGTCAACCGTTTGCTGATAATGAGCTGTAATCTCATAACAAGTCATTCTGAGGTTGTAGATCACTGAATCAGTCAACCATTTGTTGATAATGAGTTGTAATCTCATAACAAGCCATTCTGAGGTTCTAGATTGCTGAATTCGTCAACCATTCGCTTATAATGAGCTGTAATCTCATAACAAGTCATTCTGAGGTTCTAGATACCCGAATCGATCAACTGTTTGCTGATAATGAGCTATAATCTCATAACAAGCCATTCTGAGGTTCTAGATCATTGAATCAGTAAAGCGTTAGCTGATAATGAGCTATAATCTCATAACAAGCCGTTCTGAGGTTCTAGATAGCCGAATCGATCAACAATTCACTAATAATGAGCTGTTAACTCATAACAAGTCATTGTGATATTTTGGATTGCTGAATCGGTCAACCATTCGCTGATAATGAGCTACAATCTTGTAACAAGCCATTTTGAGATTCTAGATTATTGAATTAGTCAATTGTTTGCTGATAATGATCTACAATCTCATAATGAGCTGTTCTGAGATTCTAGATCGCCAAATCATTCAACCGTTTGTTGATAATGAATTACAATCTCATATTGAGTTGTTTTGAGGTTCTAGATCGTCGAATCGGTCAACTATTTGCTGATAATGAGCTGTAATATCATAAAAACTTAATCTAAGGTTCTAGATCGCTGAATCGGTTAATTGTTCACAGATAATGAGCTGTAATCTCATAACAAGCCATTCAGAGGTTCTGGATCGATGAATCGGTCAACCGTTCACTGATAATGAGCTGTAATCTCATAACAAGCCATTCTGAAGTTGTAGATCACCAAATCGGTCAACCATTTGCTGATAATGAGTTGTAATCTCATAATAAGCCATTCTAAGGTTCTAGATCACCCAATTGGTCAATCGTTCACTAATAATGAGCTGTAATCTCATAATAAGTCATTCTGAGATTCTAGATCACCGAATCGGTCAACTATTCACTGATAATGAGCTACAATCTCATAACAAGTCATTCTGAGGTTCTAGACTGCTGAATCAGTCAACTGTTTGCTGTTAATGAGCTGTAATCTCATAACAAGCCATTCTAAGGTTCTAGATTGCCAAATTGATCAACTATTCACTGATAATGAGCTGTAATCTCATAACAAGCTGTTATGAGGTTCTAGATCACCGAATCGGTCAACTGTTCACTGATAAAGAACTATGCTCTCATAACAAGCTATTCTAAGATTCTAGATCACCGAATTGGTCAACCATTTAATGATAATGAGCTATAATCTTATAACAAGCCATTCTAAGGTTCTAGATCACCAAATTGGTCAACCATTCACTGATAATAAGCTATAATGTCATAACAAGTCATTCTAAGATTCTAGATCACCGAATCGGTCAACCGTTCATTGATAATGAGCTACAATCTCATAACAAGTCTTTCTGAGGTTCTAGACCGTTAAATCAGTCAATTGTTTGCTGATAATGAGTTATAATCTCATAAAAAGCTATTCTGAGGTTCTAGATTGCCAAATTGGTCAACTGTTCACTGATAATGAGCTGTAATCTCATAACAAGTCATTCTTAGGTTCTAGATTGCCGAATTGGTCAACCGTTTGCTAATAATGAGCTGTAATATCATAACAAGCCATCTGAGGTTCTAGATAATTGAATCAGTCAACCGTTCACTGATAATGAGCTGTAATATCATAACAAGCCATTCTAAGGTTCCAGATCACTGAATTGATCAATTGTTCATTGATAATGAGTTGTAATCTCATAACAAGTCATTCTGAGATTCTAGATTGCTGAATTGGTCAACCGTTCACTGATAATGAGCTACAATCTCATAACAAGTCATTTTGAGGTTCTAGATTGTTGAATCAGTCAATCAATTGTTGATAATGATCTACAATCTCATAATAAGTCATTCTAAGATTCTAGATCATTGAATCAGTCAACCGTTTGCTGATAATGAGTTACAATCTCATAACAAGTCATTTTGAGGTTCTAAATCGCCAAATCGGTCACTTGTTTGCTGATAATGAGCTGTAATCTTATAACAAGTCATCCTGAGGTTCTAGATTGCCGAATCGGTCAACCATTCACTGATAATGAGTTGTAATCTCATAACAAATCATTTTGAGGTTCTAGATCACGGAATCAGTCAACCATTCGTTGATAATGAACTATAATCTCATAACAATCCATTCTGAGGTTCTAGATCGCCAAATCGGTCAACCGTTCGCTGATAATGAGTTGTAATCTCATAACAAGTCGTTATGAGATTCTAGATCACCGAATTGGTCAATTGTTTGTTGATAATGAGCTTCAATCTCATAACAAGTCATTCTTGTTAGAGTAAAAAGGTATTTCTATGTTCACTTATTAATTAAATCATTATTGATTTAATTGTTTAAGTCACATTTTTATCTCCTGTTCACTTAAGCTAAACTTTAGGCATGCAATAATTAATTCTCTATTAATTATTCATGCAACCTAGGTTTCTCGACCTTTTTGGTGTTCGATCTCCTTTATAAGGATTGATCTCTTTGTATTTGATTATTCCCTCTCTGAATGAACATTTTTTCTCTCAGAACATTCTCATCTCTAAGCTTCTCTTTTGTGATAGGTTTTTTGAACGTAGCGGATCTCATGGTTGAATTCTATGAATTCCAACATGGTATCAGAGCCATGTTGTTGTAGCCCGTTCTTAAGTATTTGAAGTTTTGGAGCTTCGAGGGTTTCAAGATTTTTTCAAGCGTTTCTTGTGTTGATTTGAAGGGAAGTTATTTTTTAGAGCACTTTGGGCAAAAATAGACATCACGGTTGAGTCCAGAAGGCCCAAATCACCCAAAATCCATATAAGGCATGACCATTTTTGTCAATATTGCAATCTGAGGCAAAAAAACATTTGCCTACTCTGCCCTGGCACAGATTTTGAGAAAAAAAATATTAAAAAAATCAATTTTTATTGATTTTTTGGGGCAAAAAATAATGCCCACCGTTAAAAAGGGCTATGCCACCAAGCGGCCACCGAGCAGCCATTGCAGACTACCTCAGCCAGTCTGCCCACTGCCCGGCGCCCACCACCACCGGCACTGCGGGTTTACATTGGCGGGTCCGCCCACCGACCGGTGCCCACCACCACTGGCATCGCCCACTGCCTCCGCCTCCGGTGGGTGCGCAACCGACGCCACCACCACCATCGCCCAGCAGGCTCTCAGCCCCCGCTGGCCCCTCTGCCCCCCTACACAGTTCTATCAATGACCACCAGCTCAAATTTCTGCCCCTGCATGCCAATATGCCCTTGGTCCTGGAATCTACAAGCCCTAGGGGCTAAATCTTAGTCTTTGAAATTTTTTTTACACACCTTGGCATTTTTGGCTCTATCTGGAGCACACGGAAGCCAATTTTTGACTTCCATATACCGTCGGAAAGCTCTTTCCAACACTGACATCCTTGTGTAGGTTACATTATCTTATTTTTCTTTTAGATTAGAGTTTTTTCCAGTCAAAGAGGAGTCTTATTTTCACCATTTTTTGGCCTCTAAAATGAGCAAACAAACTCTGTTTCTTACTCACAAACAGGCATCGGAAAGCTCTTAATGAGCCCACTTCAGATCTGATCTCCTTATTTAAAGAAATTGACCAGGTATTTTACACATCTATTTAGTAGCCTTTCTTACACTATTTCTACTTCTAGCTTCTCAGTTGCACTAGGGTTTGGTTTCTCTCTCTATGGGGGGTGTTCTCTTTTTTGAGATATATTACAAGAAAAACACAAACCCTTTTGCATCTTCTATCTAGTTCTAAAAGAAAACATATAATAAAGTAGGCTAAGGTATGTCATGGTAGATACAACATCAGTCGAGCTTCTCACTCCACACAATTATCATTTGTGAAAGTCCCGTATGACTAGGCTTCTCCGGTCACGCGGGCTATGGTCTTGTTTGGATCTTATTTAGCCAGTTTTGACTCATCTTTATGAGGTAACGCAACATAGAAAAAAGATGGATGAGGCCATGGGTGTTCTTTCTTTACATGTTTCAGATAGTTTTCTTTTTCACCTTGATAATTGTGATACTCCTATTGAGATGTGGGAGAAGTTTTAGACTCTCTTTGGCACAGTAAATGAGTTCTAGGTACTTCAGATTGAAGCTAAATTGACATCCATGGCTCCTGATATATTTTCCTCTATTCAGAATTTCTTAATGAAATTCAAATCTACGAGGTCCCTCTTACATAGTTGTGAAAAGAATAAAATAGATACCGAGTGTATTTATCTAATACTTTCCAAGCTTCATGGTTCTTTTCATATATTCTCTTCTACATTCCATTCCACCATGGATGCTTTGGGTCCAAGATTTACCATGCCCACT
>MU225901.1:6326-24143 GCA_018584345.1 Thuja plicata | reverse complement strand
TTTCTTGAAAAGAAACAGTTGTCTCTTCATTCTCCATTTGAGACAAATAAGCAAAGATTATTTAAATAAAAGGGTGAATTATTGCCATATAAGTGTCCTTTCACATGGAATTATGGAATTCCTTTTTAAAGATAATTCACCCAATAATTAAATAACCCTTCAATTCCTTTTATGTATATTAGCCAAAGGGGGTGGAATTGATTTAATTAAAAGCACTTAGGACTTTATATTTAAATCAATTAATCATAGGGGTCTTTATCTAATAATCATGGAGAATTTAGGAATTAAATATAATGTCAAATTTATGCAAATTTGGGTTTTCTGCATTTGAAACTCAGTCAATTAAAGTCGATTAGGGGAAGAATTTGCCAAATACAATAGGACTTTAAAGATGAGAAAATGCACCAAAATTGATTAGGATTATTAGGTGCCAATTTTAGGGTGTTACATTTTTTCCCTCTTTGAATTGATGTGTGAGCAGCGCATTGATTCAAAGAACAGTCTGAAGTGAAGATCAAAATTGGGGTTAGATTGCCCCAATGTCCACTGAGAGCTGCTGAAGATCTAGGACTATCTCCAGAATCAGGGTTAGATTGTCCCAATACGAAGGTTAGCTCCCGATATCTAGGTTAGATTGCCTAGATAATGGTCTAAAGAGTTTTTGAGAGTTATCTTCAGAATGAAGTGTAACTTTCAGAAATTAGGGTTAGATTGCCCCAATACCCAATGAGATTTCAAGAATCATCTCCAGAACAAAGCTTAGTCCCCCAGTGTCTAGGTTAGATTTCCCAGACACTGGTCAGATTGATATCTTTCACAAGACTATCCCCAAAATGAGACTCAACCTTCAAGAGTTAGGGTTAGATTTCCCCAATACCTGTCCAAAAGGCAATCAATTTAGGACTGTCTCCAGAACAAAGCGTGATCCTTGAGGATCTGAGTTAGATTGCTCAGATACCTAGCAAGATAGATGATGAGATGTGAGATCATGGAATATCCAATTATGATCATAAGGTATGAAAAAATGAATATGCCCCAAGTGATGAGATGCCCCTAGTGATGGGGACTTTTGATTCAAATTAGACTGATTTGAGAATAATGTGAAAAGATCAATGATGCAATCATCTTGCCCCCTCAGGAGCGAAATTGAAAGAAGACACATCATAGTGATGAGAGTGAGAAATCACAGAAAAAGATAGATCAAGAGAGATAAAAATTGATTTAGAGTGATCGAGAGGTCCTGTTGATTAGGTTTGACCATAGTTGACTAGAATTGACTAGAGTGGACTTTGATGAAAAGATTACAGAATCTGAGAAAATGATGACAAGAGATAAGCCTGACAATAAACCAACATCAGAAAACTGACTGCACAAGCATCCGATCACGTCAGTCCCAAAAATTTTAAAATGTGATTTGGAGCTACTTAGGAGTGTCAGATTTCAATTTTGATCACGAAAATGGATTCAGAATGGTCCAATTAGTCAAGGGTGCAATTTTCGCAAAAAATGGAGCACTTTGAAAAATTAGGTCAAAGGCTATATAAGGCCTGGAGGGGTCATTTTAAAATCATTATTAACCTTTGACTTTAGTGATGGTGAGAGCTCCAGCTGACATTGAGAGAATTCCTATGCACATGCATTCATTTGAGTGCACCCGACGACACAACTGACTAGCGAAGTATGACACACCTGTGAGTATTCATAACTGGATCTTGTATTTCTGCAAAAAATTTATCATTTTTTAGCGTTAGTGAGTTTTTTAAGCATTTTAAAACACGTCTCACCAAATCTCGCGCGAGGAAATATTTTCCTCACGCTGGACCTGATCACCTTTCACATAAGGAAACTAAATCCTCACACGGGTTGGCGATTCCATGTATGGGCCCCTCCCCAGCGCTTGCGCGAAGAACATGCGTGCACCATGTAAGATTCCTAGAATCTCGCACGAGAACACATCCCACCTTGCACGAGCCAGAAAGCTTGTGTGGGACCAGAGTTTCCTCATGTGAGAAAAGAGTTTTCTCGCATGGGAAATTGGAAAAAATCAAAAATTGTTCACAGGTGGTTAGGTTATGATGTATATTGTACCACCATTTTGACCTATTGTGCTCGAGTAGCACCCTTATACATTCAGACCGATCAATATATATATGAGCTTGATTTTTGGCATCATTGTACATGTGTATATATTGCTTTAAATGTGTATGTTTTATGAGATGATTTCCTATATGATTTAGATGTATGGATTATAAATGTATGCAATGGATGAATATGCAAATATTTATGCACGTGTTTTATTGATGTATGAAAATGCTATGATAGATGTTAGATGGATAAATGCTATGTATGATTTGATTTATGTATGCAAATGAATTTATGAAAATGTACTTCTTGAAAATGAATGGAATGTAATGAATGCAATGGTACTAATCATCTCATGCAGGGCATTCACAATATACAATAGATACTAGTCAAAAAGATGCACATGAAGATCAAGAATGAGGATTGGACACTCGTGCAGTCAAGAAGAACCATGATAAAAGATGAGGACCTTTGAAGAATGAGAAGATAATGAAGAGAGCACCAAACTACCATGATGCAAGCCTAAAATGCGAATGCAAGCCTACAATGCAAATGCAAGCCTAAGCTAAATGCAATCCTAGGACTTTGGTTGTTGGACTCATTGTATTTATCATCATCGGGTGCTTTGGATCATCGGAGTCAATACAATCCTTACTGGTGCCGCAACAACTATACGAATATGAATATGAATTTCATCGGATAAAATGTAGGAAATGAACATAAGCACCAAGGCAAAAAAGCCAAGGTGACCTAAACATTGTTTCTAATTTGATGTAGTAAAAGTTCACAAGTAAACAAACATAGCAATAACAGTCAAGGAGATAGTTTCGACCTCCCCTTGGCATACAAATAAACAAGATCAAGGGATGTGAGGATTTTCCACCTTAATGCAGAAGCTCTTATCACATACACCCTATTTATTTGATGTTATCAGATCATCAAAACCACACCAACAAGCAGTAGACAAAGAAAATATCAATGAAATTCATAAGAACAGACAACATACTACGAAAGAGTCAATCATATCTCAGCATGTTTCAAGGCTTACGAATGTGTCTATGTTTGGGGTGTTGAGAAACATCATTGTGCTTGTGAGTGCAATGTGTTTGATTGCTATCAAGAGATGTTTACATCACGAGATATCAAATGTGTGTTAAAAAACACAGATGTATCCAAAGAGAGTGTTGAGAAACATTGTTTGGTTAAGGTGTTGAGAAACACCAGTTTGTGCCAGTAGAGAGTTGTCTTTCAGGACTGACAAGATTACTGACTCAAGTGTAAACTGAAGTGTGATAAAAATGGGGAGCCATTCCCCCAAGTAATGAATGGATCGAAGCTGAGAAAAATAGATAGAAAAATAATGCGAGAAATCGCATCAATGTAGCAGCAGTAGGAAGACTCAGTGAGAACCACTGGTGACTGTCGCAAGAGATTCTCAAGCATAAAGATCAATAACAAGATCGAAGCATCAATAGGTAGACACAATGAGGACCACTGGTGACTGATGTAAAAGAGAGTCTCAAAAAGAGACAAAGCGCTACAAGGCATCGATAGGCAGACGCAATGAGATCCACTGGTGAACGATGTAAGAGGAGAAGAACTCCAAATGATAAGACAATGCCCCCTAGACCAGGAACATGCCCTCATGTATGACCAGTTTCAATCCATGTGAGGTCGAGCAAAATCTCAAAGATGACTGAAAGAAAAAGCACACTAAAGCAGGAAATCGAACTAAAGCTGGAAAGCAAACTGAAGCAGGAAAGCAACTAAAGCAGGAAAGCAACTACAAGAAAGCCAAGACATGCTGCGACAGATAAAGCATTGAAAAATAAGAGGCACCTGTTTACCAGGTTTTCACTATCTTGGCAGAAATTCTATTTTTGCTACCATGACGTTGTTTACTAGGTTTTCATCGATGGCACATTTTTCTCTTTTTCTCTTTTTTTGTATTTTTCAATTTTTTTGTTCTTTTTTTTTTTTTGTATTTTTGTATTTTTTTTTTTATATTATCAAGGCGCCTGTTTACCAGGTTTTCACCAGGATAATAGATACATCAAAACACCTGTTTGCCAGGTTTTCACTAAGATGATCTTTTTTCGAGACATTTTATAATTTTTAAGATTTTCTCAGAAATAAAGTATGTACACGAGCATGCAGAAGATATCTCAACTGTAGAATTTCTTCAGGTGAAGAGCATTGATAGGCTATTTGAGTGGTTCACCTTCTATAGTGGAGAGATGATAAGCGCAGGACCCAAATATTGCAGTAATGATATAAGGACCAAGCCAGTTTGGCTCAAACTTCTCTTTCTGAGTCTGCTGTTGTTGATTTTTAGGATTCTCTCTCAGGATGAGATCACCTATTTGGAAGTCTCTTGGTCTGACTTTATTATTATAGCTCTTTGATATCCTCTTTTGGTATGCTTTGAGATGATTGAATGCCACCTTCCGACGTTCATCCAATAACTCAAGCTCTTGAAGCTGAGATATTCTCATGTCATCATCTGTAACGAGGCCTTTCAAAGAGACTCACAATGTAGGAATCTCAACCTCGATAGGGAGTAAAACATCTGTGCCATAGACTAAAGAAAAGGGCATGGCTCCTGTTGGTGTTCTGATACTGGTGCGATAGGCCCATAAACTCAGATTTATCTGGAGGTGCCAATCGCATCCAGATTTGTGTACCGTACGGTGCAGGATCTTGAGAATTGTTTTATTAGAAGCTTCAACTTGCCCATTACCCTGAGGGTAATAAATAGAAGACCAATGTTAAATGATCTTGAACTTAGCACATAAATCTATCAGATATTTATTCTTGAACTATCCCCCATTATCAGTGATAATAGAGGAAGGTACACCATATCTACAAATAATGTAGTTTAAGATAAACATAGCTACATATTTTCCATCAGCTACACTGAAAGGCACTGCCTCAACCCATTTAGTAAAATAATCCATAGCAGTGATGATGTACTTGTGTCCTCTTGAGGAAGATAGATATATCTAACCTACTAAGTTGAAAGCCCACTATTGAAATGGCCAAAAGGTGATAAAAGGAATGAGTTCCTTAGTTGGAGCATGAATCAAGTTTCCATGGAGTTGACATTGCTTACCAGATTTGGCAAACTGCGTAGCTTCCTTCTCCATATCGGGCCAATAATAACCATCTCTAATAAGCTTACAAGCTAGTGTCAGGCCATTTGAGTGAGAACCACAAATGCCTTCATGTACCTCTTCTAACGCGCATTTAGACTCATCAGGTTCTAGACACCTAAGGAGGGTACCGTGTAGACCCCGTCTATACAAGTCATTTGCTACGATGACATACCGTGAAGCACTACGGATTAGATGGTATTTTTCATTTCTAGTATATGTGTTAGGAATAGTTTGGTTATGGAGATAGGAGTATATGTGGTGGTAGCGAGATGAGTCATGTCCAATTACTGAACATACCATTTAGGAGTCAGGAGAGTCATAGGCAGGGTAGCATAATGTCTCCACTAGGAACTCGTGTCTAAAATCATTCTCTGGCATTTGCAACATAGAGGCCAGAGTAGCCATAGCATCAGCTGCTTTATTATCCACCTGGGGAATTTGCTAAAAAGTGACATGTGCAAAATAATTTTTAAGGCTGTCAACCATCCTTTTATAGGGTACCAACTTTTCATCTTTGGTTTGATAAGTATTGTTGACTTGATTGATAACTAGTTGTGAGTCTCCAAAGACTTTTAGTTCATCCACTCACCATTCAATAGAAATCTTGAGTCCATTGATCAAAGCTTCATACTCAGTGGTGTTATTGGTACAGGGAAACATCATTTTATATGCCTTCAGTAAAGAGTACCGCTGAGGTGTGATAAACAAAATTCCAGCTCCTGACCCCTGTTGGGTGAATGAACCATCGAAGAACATTGTCCATGTTTGATGTGTGAGAAGCATAATGGACTCATCTGGGAATTCAATCTTTAATGGTTGGTGATCTGTAAGAGGTGCTTCAGCCAATTGATCTACAATCGCCTGTCCTTTAATAGCTTTTCTCTCAACATATATAATATCGAACTCACTGAGGAGCATAACCCATTTAGCTAGTCTACCTGTGAGGGTAGCTTTACTGAGTAAGTATTTCAATGGATTGATCTTTGCAATTATAAGTCACACCTTTATGCAGATTTTTGGTGAAAGGTTGTGACTTGTCAACTAATTACGAGATGAACTGCCTTCTAGATTGAAGTCGACCTTGAAGACCCCTGATTTGTCTGATATTATGGGGTGGTGGCATTTCCATTATAGCTTGTACCTTTTCTGGATCCACCTCAATTCCTTTCGCTGAGATAATGTAGACAAGTAATTTTCTAGAAGTAACCCCAAATGCACATTTCTTAGGGTTCAGACGCAACCTGAATTTCTCCATATGATCTAGTATAGGACCTAGATCAGTGAGATGTGTTTTTCTATCCATACTTTTGGCAAGTGTATCATCCACATAGTCCTCCATTTTCCTATGCATCATGTCATGAAATATTGTAGTAACAACTCTTTGATAAGTAGCCCTAGAATTCTTTAAACCAAAGGGCATAACATTCTAAAAAAATGTTCCCCATGTACAAGTAAAAGCTATTTTCTCTTGGTCCTCTGGCTTAATTTTGATCTGATTATAGCTAGAGAAGTTGTCCATTAAGGAATACATCTCGTATCCCATTGTCATATCCATGATCATGTCAATATTAGGAAGTGGAAAATCATCTTTAGGACATGCGAGATTTAAATCTCTAAAGTCCATGTAGACCCTAATAGATTTGTCATGTTTGGTTACTGGGACTATATTAGAAATCCACTCTGCATAATCAATCGCTCGGATGAACCTAGCTTTTAGAATTTTTTCCAATTCTGCCTTGATCAGTAAAGCTACATGCGGATGCATCTTTCTAATTTTTTGTTTGACAGGTTTCACACCTGGTGCTATTGATAAGTGATGCATAATGAGATCAAGATCCACACCTGGCATGTCAAAATACATCTATGCAAAATTTATCTTTTTCTCTTGGAAAAATTCTATAAATCCCTTAAGTTCCTCCATAGATAATGACTTGGCCACATGGATGATATGTTGGTGTTCTTCTGTTCCTAGATTTATCGGCTGAGTAGGTTCAATCAACACTAATGAGAATTCCTGGAAGTGACTTGAAAGCACATCAAGTACCTCACCCTCAGGCACCTCAAAGAGTTTTTCACCTTCAAGTACGTCTTTTCTTTTTAATTTTTTTGGCTCTGATACTACCACAACATGGTTTTCACCATTAGAGCGCTTATTTTTTCTTCTTTTAATTTTCTAACTAAGGTACTTGATGTCAGCCTCGGTCATGTTGACACTTTCTTCACTAGTGGAGGACATTACGAGCTCAATAGCGTGAAGGTAGCAGGCTAAAGTGTAATCATTCTATAATGTAAGGACTTCACTGGATGAAGAAGGGGAATTCCAGTCTATTAATTCAGGACGTTGGAGGGAAAGAGATGTGACAGGTTCAAGTGCGTCCATAGTATAGTCATCATTGAAAGCATTAACTAGCAAGATGGGATCTAAACCAATCTCATCCAAAGGTGTGTTTGAATCCTTTTGATCTCTAACGACTGAAGTAGAAGACATGTCAACACCTATAGACTCAGACTCATTAGTATTTTCACTATACTCCTCACTTACGTCGAGAAATATTTTATAAGATCCTGCTAACAAACTATCAAACTCATACTCATGAGAGTCTGTATCCAAACTCTGACTTGGGTGCTTACACCATGAAGGTTTTTGAGTTCTTGTAATATGAGTTTGTTCTTGTGTCCACTGTTCTTGAAATTCTGGTGGTATGTACTCTTCTCCTTTGAAGTTAGGATCTTGTGAGTCTTTCCATTGCTCATAAGTGAGTGTCTCAAATGGAGTAGTTTGATCAGAATCACTGTCTATTTTAGTAGTATAGGTACGTGGCACAAACTTATCTGGCTCAGCAAAGAATGCCTCCAGGTCTGGAGGGATGGGATAAGGAAAGCAATCCTCATCTGAGCTGTCTTGTATAGTGTCAGCGGTAGTTGTACTTTTAGGTTTTGGTGTAGGCTCTACTTTTGGCACAAATTTATTGATCCCTAGATGAAACGGGACCTTTTTGAAACCTAACCCAGTGGTATCTTTTATTTTTTGACCTATAGCTTGAATAGGTTCCACTAACCCATTGCCATTCACACCTATCGGACTGCTTCCTTTGTACCCAAAATGCTTCATAATCTTAAGACCCTCGCTATTAGGATTTAATTCGTCAGCCAGGGTAGTTTGTTTAGCTGTGTTCTTTCCTTTACAAAGCCAAGCCTTGATAGCTCTGTCCTTGTCTTCATCTTCCAATGGTGTATTAGACCTTACAAATGTACCCTCATAAACTACCTCAGGGGTAATGGAAGATTTGTTTTGTTTAGAAGGTCTCCCATAAGATCTAGGAGACAGGGGAAGAGCCGCTAATGACAGCACGGGCTCCATTTGATATCCCCCCATGCCTATATCTATGATTTTCAGTGTCTATTCCATGTCTTTGAGCTTGGAATCATAGAGTTCTATGTATTCTCTATTAGTGGGAACAAGACTATCAGTTGATTGAGCGAGAGCATTACAAGAAGATCCCATGCTAGCGGGAATGGTCACCCTGCGCCTTGAAAAGAGAACTTGATACACTGATGATATGTAGAAGGAACCACTTGCATCTCGTGAATCCACGGTCTTCCTAGAAAAATATTATACGCAAGAGGAAGGTCTAGAACCTGACATATGACATCTCTTTCAACTGGGCCAACCTGAATGGGTAACACAACTAGACCTCTAGATGTTCCCTCTTCTTCATCATAAGCTTTTATGGTAATTCTTTTGTGAGAGTCTATGCGATCCTTGCCATAACCTAGTTGAGCAAGAAAATGAGCGGAGCAAATATTAAGACCAGCACCATTATCAATGAGAACATGGTGGACTACCTGTTTGCCTATCAAGACTTCTATGTGCAGAGGAGCATTTTGCAGGTGACTAATTGAGTGATCATCTTCTTTAGAGAAGGATAAGTAATGTGGTGAGGTCAAATGACCCACCATGGATTGAAACTGATCCAATTTGATATCTTTGGGGACATTAGCTTCAGTGAGAGCTTTGTCCAGAATCTTCCTATGGGCAGGCGAGATTTTTAATAGCTCAAAAATAGTTATTTGAGCATTGGTCCTTTGAAGCTGGTCAAGAATGCTATAACCAGTAGCAGGAGGCATAGGGACCATCTTTATGGTCTTGTTGGTAGAACCAAAAATAGTCTTATCTGTAGTTTGTTTTGGCATGGACGTAGCAACAGGAGGGTTAGGACCCTTGATAGAGATTCTAGCATTAGACCGAGTAACAACATTCACACAATCCTGAGATGTTTCAGATTAAGAGTCAGGGCCTCTCACAACAAATGGGGTTCTAGGTCTAAAAATATTCCCACTTCCCTTGCTGGTAAACATATTGCAATATTCCACTCCCATTGGTTCAATCATGTTGATCACATTATCATAAGTGGCATTGGCATAATTAACTTTGGCATTATTATTCTAAGTGTTGGAGGATTCACCTTTCTCATGACGAGGAAAGGGGTCTTTGAATGCTTGATGATCTAAATTCTTGTTATGATTTTCCACAACGATGACCTGGTTATCAATCAAGTCTTGAACTTTATGTTTTAACTGGTAACAAATAGTAGTCTTGTGACCTTTGTTCTGATGGTAATCACAATAATCATTCTCATTCCACCAATGAGGTCTTGGTTGTGGATCATATAAATTTTTCTCCAAAGGAGCAAGAATTTGATTTTGCACCAAAGTTTTGAAAACCACGTCAATTGGTTCTCCTAGATGGGTAAATTCACACTTGGGTCGTGGTACCCAAGGTTTGTTGCCAATAAATCTAGAAGGCTGTTGAGTATTGGTCGCAGCCTTTGTGATAGCTTTGGTCGCTTGCATACCTAAGGTGAGATTAAAGACCAGTTTATTAGAAGTTGAATTCACGTTATCAACTACCCCATCATTTACAACATCTCTATTTTTGTTGGGGAATTTACCTTTGTCTTTGTTAGACGATGAGGAATTTTGCTTTTTATCTTTATACAAGGTCAATTTGCCCTTTTTAACCATGAAGGCTTCTATTCTCACAACCTATTTTATCATACTATCAAAGTTAAGGGGACCTTGAATTTTGACTTGATACCCGAAGTCAGGGGGTGAGATTATCCAAGAATATATCGAGTTTCTCAGACTCGGGTATTTTGCGAGGGTACTTTGTGTAAAGTTGTCTCCATCTTTGGAGAAATGTCAAGAATGGTTCCCCTTGCTTCTATTTAAGGTTGCAAAGATCCCTTATGTTAACAGGATGTTGAATATTATGAGAATAGTGTTACATAAAAAGATTAGCAATTTCATCAAAAATTTTGATGCCAGTGGGCAATTGTGAGAACCATTCCATAGCGGGCCCACCTAAATTTCATGAAAAAAGACGCATCAAATATGTTTGATCATGTATAAACTCCATTGAAAAGGCACAAAATTCTCTTAAATGATCTTGGGGATCAGAGGTACCTAGATACTTGTCATACTTTAGGAGCTCTACACCTTTTGGAAAAGGTTGCATAACAATACTCTTATCAAATGGAAAAGGACATATACTTTCCATTGTGAACTATTGTGTAGGTTTGTCCTTATCTTTCATAAGTTGGCTGACTTTTCCTTGTATGTCATGAATTATCTTATGCAACTTGGAGGCTTTAGTTTCCTCTTCTTTAGCGATAAGCGTATCCAATTGGAAGTTCGTGGGTAATTTGACTCCTTGATTTGCTAGATCTAGGAAATATTTTTCTTTGTCTTCCACAAGGAGTAGCTCCATCATTTTAATAAGAGATTTATTAGACTTTATTGCATCTATATCAGTTTGAGTTATAGGGTCATTGTCATTGCCAAGAATTTCATAAATACTTTGAGTTTGGTCTTGACCCTAGTGTTGCTCTTGACCTTGTTCATGTTGAGATTGGTCATGACCTTGTGTGTAGTCAAAAGGAGACGTCATGTTGTTAATGTGAGATTGTTCTGTAGAAGTTGATAAATCCAACTTCACAGCTTGCCAAGAACACCTGCATGCAAAATACATGTTGCAAAGATTGAAGCCAACAACAGAAAAAGCAGAAACCCTTCTATGCTCATAAGGTGAGAGCTCAAAATGTATTCGAAGAGTATGAAAAAAAACATTACAAAGTTCAGTCTATAAGGGTGAACAAACCCTAAAACATAAATACTAGGTTGCACATTATTAATTAAGAATTAATTAATAACACACCTAAGAGAAGCTAAAGCAACTAGAGTAATAATACTCTAACACCCCCCCTTAAGCAGAATGCAGGGAGAAAGCTGACCTAGTAAAACTATGAAAGCAAGAAATGGGTCCCGGCAACAAGGCCTGATCAGGTACCCAGAACAAGGAAATCTCTGTAAATCGGAGACAAAGGAGAAAACTCAGTGGGAAAAAATCCTCTCCAAAAAGAGATGTAAAAGCAAGAAAAGACAAAAGGAATGACTTCAAGAGACTCTCTCAAAGCCAGTAGTACAATGTGTGCTGCCAACCCCCCCGAGAGAGAGGGTCAAGGCTCCAAAGCCCCCCCAGAATGAAAGAACCCCTGGAGAAATGAACAAACCACTGTGACTCCAATGCAGAGGAGTGAAAGTCAGTGGGTGCTGAAGAGGTGACCTCGAAAGATGAGGTGTCACTGGAAGGCCGAGCTGATGCTCAAATGAGAAGACACGAGGATCCTGAAAGGGAATCCCCAATGCAAGTGGTATGACAGGTGTGCTGACACTGTCATGAGAGAGGAGATGAGTGTCCTCTAAAGAATCCTCAACAACTGCACCTGGTGGCTCGATGAATGGAGTTAGAGGGTCAAGCAGTGCTGAAGAAGAATCTTGCTGAAGAGAAAAGTACGCCTCAAGATGTGGTATGGCAGTCACAACACTGGTCTCAGGAACAACACAGAGGTTCAAGCGACCTGACTGCACCGCATGATGCTCTCTGGAAAGAGGAGAGCTTAGCTCTGAAAGTGGAGATGGTGGACCAAAGTGAGAGAAGGTGTAGAGACGGGTGGAATGATCAACTATCCCTGTAGAAATAATGCCTCCTATCACACTATCCCTGATGAAGGCTGAATCGGCCGTGAACTCAACTGTCTTCCCTGACCCACTGCATGTAATCTGATAAATCAAGAGAAGGTTTGCAGAGAGAGATGGAACATACAATACATCATTGAATGTGCCATCTTGAATGCTGACCGAACCTGTCCCGCAGACTGTCTGTACAGTGTTATTCCCCGTGAGAATATGAGGAATAGGAGAAGTCTCAAAAGAAGAGAACAAATCCTGAGAAGATGCCATATGGTGAGAAGCACTGGAATCCAGTATCCAAGGGACCTATGAAGGGGATGCAACAGATGCCCGTAATGCATGACCCTGTCCAAAATCTTGTCCAAATGTCAAAGATGAGGCAGAAGACTGAAAAGCAGACCCCTGTGAGGTGGAAGAGGATGGAGAGGAAATAGTGCTCTTCTGAAGGAGAGCTTGCAAAACTGCAATCTATTTCTCATAGCCATCAAATCTCTTTTGATAACACTGTGACTTATCATGGGTCCCCTTCTGACAATACGAACAAGTGGGGTTCTGAGACTTCTATTTCTCCTTCTTAGAATAAGATGGTGGGCCAGTAGAGTGCTAAGAAGAGGAATCAGATACCTGCTTCAGCTTCAGCTTCTGTGTATCCTGAGATGACTTGGAAAGCAATGCCTATGACTGTGAACCTGTAAGAGAATCCAGCTGACTGAGCTTGGACTGCTCATGAGTTAACCTGTCACAGAAGGTCTCAAAAGAGGGCATCACATGTCGAGTACCTAGTGCATCCATAGTGGAGTAGAAGGTAGAAGTGAAAATCTGATAAGGACCACGAAGTTTGGAGAGTATCAGGAAGATACACTCATCATCTAACTTCGTCTTTCCAAAAACCTGTAAAATAGATCGAAGAGACTTGAACTTCATCAAGAAGTCCTCAATGCTGGTGAATGAGTCAGGTGCTAAGGAGGTGAACTCTGCATCTATTTAGAGAATTCTGAACTGATCCATGGTGCCAAACAAGGTGGAGAACTTGTCCCACATATCCCTGGGTGTAGTCAGACCATCCAGGTGGAACAACAACCCATCTAAAATGTTCATGGAAATGAGGCCCATTGCCTCATCCATCCTGTTTCTGTGCATAAGAGCCTCTTAAGGCCTCTAAAGAACTGGATGAACCACATCTATGCAGGACCATAAACCTCATGACATGAGGAGTCTGGTCATGTGTGGATTCCATGTGTGGTAGTTGTGAGGTGTCAGTCGGGCCACAGAGGGGTCCGACATTGAAAGAAGAATAAGACAGAAGAAGAAGGGTCTTTCTGAATGAAATGATAGAAAGTAAAATGCACCCCCCCATAATGAATAATCCTATCCCCTGTGCACCACAAATAAACAACTACTAAAAGAACAGAGAGAACGAGAGAAAAACCTGAACACCGGATGTAGAGAGGAGGGAAAATAAAGCCTCAACTTTAATGCTAAAAACAGGAACTCAAATAGCAGAATCAGCAAACAAGACTAGTATCATTGCATCCGTCTCAGAAAGACCTTTCTGACGATATAAGATACTTGTGTTTTCAAGTGTGTTTTCTCAAGTTACGAGCAAAAAACCAATAGGACCCTCAAAGAACATGCTCCCTGGAAAAACACAGGGCCCACCTTAAAATTGACGGCCGTTTGGCCATCGGCTGACATCCTGGTGACATCAGCTGACATCACTGCTGTGGGCGGAGGCCGGGTGGTGGCCGAGCGGGGGCGGGGCGCTGGTGGTGCCCGAGCGGAGGGTGGGCAGTGCCCGAGCGGAGGGAGGGTGGCGCCTGGGCGCCGGAGGCGGGCCGGTGGTGCGCTGGTGGAACCGCTGGCGGCGGTGGCCGTCTGGTGGCGCGTGGGTGGCACGGTAAGAATTTTACACAGCACACATAGTTTTAACGCCAAAAATTATTAAAATATGATTTTTTTTTAATTTTTTTTCATTTTGCGTGTCCGTACGGCCCTATTAGGCCAAAAAAATTTCCCTGAGGGCACAGTAACCAAAATGGTCAAAATTTATATATATTTTGACTCTCCTGTGGGCCTTCTAAATGCAATGGTGGAGTCTGTTTTGGCTCAAACGGCTCCAAAAAAAGCACCTCCTTAAAAATCACAAAAAAAAACCCTAGAGAGGCTATGACTGACGCCTTCGAATCGCAGCTTCAAAACACCTTCAAACCAGACAGCAACAGGGTGGCTCTGATACCATGTAGAAGTTGATAAATCCAACTTGACAGCTTGCCAAGAACACCTGCATGTAAAATACATGTTACAAAGATTGAAGCCAACAACAGAAAAAGCAGAATCCCTTCTATGGTCAAAAGGTGAGAGCTCAAAATATATTCGAAGAGTATGAAAAAAATATTACAAAGTTCAGCCTATAAGGGTGAACAAACCCTAAAACATAAATACTAGGTTGCACATTATTAATTAAGAATTAATTAATAACGCACCTAAGAGAAGCTAAAGCAACTAGAGTAATAATACTCTAACATGTTCTGTATGTACCCCTTCAGTATGAGAGTGAGAACTCATAGCCAATGTGCTCTTTGATGAATCAAAAGGATTGAAATGTGAAAAAGGATCACTAAGGCAGTGAGGGTTGTTAACAGGATCGACCCAAACAGATGGCTTCTTTGAGATAAATGGAATATGCTGATCTTGAAACAACGGATTAGAACAAAATTGAAGTACTGGCTTCAGATTCAGAATTGGGTCCGCACTAAATGGGGAAGAGGAACGTGATGATCCCTCTTGATTATCCACTTGAATAACAGATTCAGAATAACCTTTACCTTGATTGTGAGGTTTACTTTTAACTACTTCAGAACCGTGTATAAGAAAGATATTACCGCTCCTATTCGTAACAGGCATAGACAAAGTTGATACGAGAGGAAACTTAAGATTTGACTCAGAACTCTATCTTTAAAGGTATCAAAAAAGATAAGGTAATAGGCTAGAATAGCCAAGGTATGAGATGCACCCGGCATGAATTGTCAGAGGTATGGCTAGAACAACTGAGATATGACTATCATGTCGCAAGGTACAAAAAATAAGAAAATAGGACAGAGACAAAGAGACAATACAAGTTTGAGTATGAATCAGTTAGTTTACAACTCAGAACAAGTAGTTTCAGTCTGTAGACAACAAAGGAACAAGCAATCAAATCCCAGATAAGAGGCAGGTAAGACAGATAAACAAACTCAGTTTTCAAGGTAAAGACCAGGTTTTGAGACATAGTGAGAACTATTCTCTAACAAGATATCTAGGCTTAGGATAGTTTTAAGATGATATAAAACAGCAATCTCTGTTTCAAGGTGACAAACATTCGTTTAAAAACACAAAGTTTCAATCAGGTAGTGATGCAAATAGTAGTTGAAAACAATTCCACCAAGGACAAAGCAACTTGGTAGAAACATGGGAGTCTTTGTTTGAATGATAGAATGGACAGTTTAAGACTCAAGAACAAACACTCAATTATCCCTACAAAGAAAATTGGTTGAGATGACAAAATCTGTGCCCCACTATCTTATACGTATGCGTTCACCTCACACAGCAGTGTCACCCTAGAAAGAGCACCCATGTTTTTGATGTTTCCAAGGAATAAGTATATATGTTCAAAGGTAACCCTTAAATAGGGGCTAGTGTCATATATCACTTCAAACATCCAGGTGCATACCTATGTCAAGAATCTAGGGGAGAGATTCTTCCCTCTCCCTGCGCATAGATTGTGCCTCCTTTCAAAGGTGAACCGGGTAGGCATCTAACTAAAAGAGTGTTTAATAAGCTTCTATTCACAATAACCTCTGGTGCCTTTGATATAGAGCTGGGGCCTTGCAGCCACACCAACACTTGTAAGTCACACACCCTTGCAAGCAAGGCTGGGAGTGGCACCGCTCAGTATGACAAACAAGGCTTTCTCATGATGATAGTCAAAATCAATGAGAAAGAAGTTACTATTGCTTTGGAGTCTTTAGACTACAACAAAGCAGACTTTATTAGAGTGAGGTGGAATCACCGGTGAAAGGTGTGTACTCACTTGGGTCATTCCCAGAGGTTCAACTTCTGGCAGGGCCTCTAAAGGTGACTCAACTTGGTTCAGATTCAAGGGTTTGATTTTCTGATTCTCTCAATGAGAGAAAAACATACTTCTCTACCTTTGCACCTCACCCAAACACATCAAGCATGTTCATCACTGAGATAGTTTCACTCCACTAAATCCACAAGTCTTTGGGTTTCTAATTCTCTCAAAGAGAGAAGAGCATAATCCCCTAACAAATAGAAGTGCTAAAGATTCACTTATCTTGCTTTGCTTCCCCAAGTATCCATCATGCTAGCAACATTTGGGTCTCAGATTCATCTATGGGCATCACTTCCATGTAATGAAGAGCCTATTACCCTACTTTGCTATCAGGATCCTTATGAAATTTTAACAAAGCCCTATTTAGACTATGTGAATGAAAAATAGTAAACAAACATGACATTTTAATAATGTCTTTGACTATCATCCTAAAAGTAAACCATTAGAATGTTTTATCCTTTGACAAGCGAACCTACAAACCACTGTTATGCTGCAGCAGAAAACCAGAAATAGAAAAATCAGAGTAGAAAATAGAGGTCAGAACAGAGAAATAATAGATTAAAATTTCTAAATTTTAAATGCCTGTCTATAAAAGTTCGTGTGAGAAAGTACTTCGACGCACGTGAGCAAGTGCTTCGACGTGCACTAGAAAACTATTTCTTCACGTGAGAAAGTGCTATAGGAGAAAATCTTCACGTGGCTCGACGCAAAACTTCACGCAGCTTGAATTAAAACTTTGCGTGAGAATCTATACCAGTGCAGTACGGACGTATGACAGAGCTTAAAAAACATAGTCAACAGATTTGAAAATGAGGCCATAAATTATTTTTTCCGCCCCACAGTGGGCGCCAAAATGTTATATGCTGAATGTAGACCTCTGAATTAAACACAAACACAACAGTCTTTGCACAATCGCTCAATTCACAAAGACAAACATGAATTGTTTGTTCTACAAATTTGATTAAGGTGACCTGTTGCCTCCTAATTAGTTGTGGATGTTGAGTTTACCCTCAGAACAAGAGCCAACAACCTGACCATTGCTAACATGGAAGATTTTAAGAGTGCAAGAAGAGAAGAATTGTCATTATTCTATGAGAAAATGCTCTTAATCTATGAATTGAGAAGCAATTTAAGCTATGAAAGCACATGACACCAATCTAAGAATGAATTGCAACTACTCTATGAAAATAAAATGCAATTAATCTAAGAAAGAAAGTGCTTTTAATCTAGAAATGAAATGCTTGTAATCTATGAAAGAAATTGCTTCTAAGCTAGAATTGAACTTGAAATGGATTTAAGAAGCTTCAAAGCACCAAATTGAGATGTTAGACATATAGATAAATCATAAAGTGAAAGCTAAAACATCTTCAATTCCAATTAAAACTAGCCTAATTATGCAAATAAAGCTTGAAACATGAAAGAATTGAAATACAAATT
>MU225900.1:9747798-9759670 GCA_018584345.1 Thuja plicata | reverse complement strand
CATCGGGCATGGCTTTATCTTCTCTTCCATGCCAGATTCACAGATCCCTTGCCTTCGGGCCCATTGCCAATGTAAATGTTGTTGTAAGAAATACATCATGTTCACACTTTGACAAGAAATACATGCTATTGTAAGAAATACATCATGTTCACACTTTGGTTCCATCTGGGCAACAGGTAATAACGACCAGGTATCCACACACTCAAGATTAATTGAGCAATTCTAACTTCATAACCGAAACTCATTTCAAGAACCGAATATAACTGCTCATAAAGAGAATTCAAGATGAAGGTTTCATGCAAAATTTGGAGGTTTTTCAGAATGGGGTGCATAGTATGGATTGGTTGAAAGAAGGATTAACTTTCATTATTATGTTCGAGCAAAAATATATTGAGGAATATGGACAAGGCACCAGAACCGAACTCTCTGTTAATATCTTCCAGGGTTTGGAGTATAGAAGGAACATGTGCTCTTGATTCATGTAAGTTATTATCAATAGAAATGAATGTCGAATGCACACAAGGAGGAGACATTGACTCTGTTACAAGCGATGATGATTCTGAACTTGAAATTTAACTCCAAACCCGAAACTATACTAAAACGGCAGTCCACTACTAACCTTCAAGTTTCTCTCAAATTCAAAAACAATGTAGCAAACGTGAAAATGCTTCATAGTAATAGATACAAACCCTAAAAACCAGTGGCATAAAAGAGAAGATAAAGCCATGCTTACCTATGAAGCAGACCAAATAAACCAGTGAGAAATCTGCTTTAGGTCAAGATCAAATAAACTAGTGAGAAATCCGCTTTAGGTCAAGATCAAATAAACCAGTGAGAAATCAGAGTTGGCTATTGGCGTCGATAGGCTATGCTCCATCTACTGATGGAGGACCCAACAAAACATTCTCTTGTGGTGAAACAGTGATGAAAACCCCATTCGCAAACCTCAATACCGATTTACAATCCCCACATACTCGACGGACCCGACGACACATTATGATGGGGTTAATAAAAATGCAAAACCAGGATATAATTTCTAATTCCACCTACTCAGTGGGAAGATGATGCCACCCATTTTGGTGTCTAAACCCAATTTTGCTCGATGAATCCCGAATTGCAATTTAGAGAAACAAACGTCGAATTTGGCGAAAAGGGGAAGTGTCACACCCAATTCCGCCCCACTTCCATGAAACAAATGGGGCCCTACTAGGTAAGGGCCCGTTTGGCAGCTGGAATACCATATCATGGATATGGTCAATTCAGGAAGATGTTGCATATTTAGGAAGATGCTTATCCTCAAAATGAAATCTGGAATATGGTCTGAACCGTTTGGTTCACCCAGAAGATGAATGAGAAGATGCATTAAGGAATTTTTATTCTTTATTTTTTAATTTCTTTGAATATGGTGTGTATATATGTGTGTATATATACATACATACATGTGTGTGTATATACACATGTATATATATGTGTATATGTGTATATACACACATGTATACACATATACACACATACACACATGTGTGTGTATACACACATATACACACATTTGTGTACACATACACACATACATGTGTGTGTATACACACATGTGTGTATATACACATACAAGTGTGTATCCATGTATACACATATACACACATGTGTATATATATACACATATACACACATTTATGTATATATACATACATATACACACATGTGTATATGTACACACATACATGTGTGTATATATACACACCATACATATACACATACAAGTGTGTATCCATGTATACACATATACACACATGTGTATATATATACACACATACACACATTTGTGTATATATACACATTTGTGTGTATATACACATGTGTGTATATACATACACCATATATATGTGTATATATATAGACATATACACACATGTATATACACACACACCATACATGTGTGTATATATACACACATATACACACATACATGTATGTATATATACACACATATGTGTATATACACACATGTGTATATATATACACACATGTGTATATATATACACATGTATATACACACATGCATATATACACATGTGTGTATATACACACACACATATATATATATACACATCCTTATAGCAATATAATATACATCTTTATAGTCATGGATCCCATGAAATATTAAATTTTCTTTTGTAAAAATTGGAATTGGAATTCGAAATTCCAATTCCACCTATTTAGGTGGAAGATGATTTCCCATTTTGGGGGCAAAATGAGAATTTTGGAATTCCAATTCCATTTTTTTCAAGGACCCAAACATGGAATTTGGCATTATCCAGAATTAGATAATGCCAATTCTAGTCCAATTCTTGCTACCAAACAAGCCCTAACAGGTACGGGTGTGGATTGCCGCATTGGATTTTCATTATCGAGTCATTGTTAGACAATAATATTTGTTGACGCAAATATATAATTTTTTAAGAGTAAAAAATTATATTTGGTAGATTAATATATATAGATTTTAGATAAATTTATGTGCAAGATTTTAATAGATATGTATATAATTTTTTGTATTAAAATAATGCAAAAAGAATATGTAGAGGTAGCAACATGCTCCCAAATTATAATACAATAGTCTAAATAGCAACTTTCAACTTAAATACACAAAAAAGATGTGAATTACATATTTTTACAACTCTGCAACAACTAACAATGACAAAGACACAATAGCAACTTACAAAATTGTGAATTACAATACTTAACATGTCAAAACAACAATACTTGTTAAGACAATTAAAACTTAAGTGAACATGAAACTAAACTAGCTTCTTTGTCTCTATTTTCCAATCCATTCGAAATAGTTAAAGTTGGTATGAGAATTCCATAATTAAAACAATGTTGAAAAAAAGACCTTAGACACTGTGTCATGTGTTAGCACTATCAAAATTTTATGCTTTCAAGGTTTTTTCAAGTGTTTTGGGCTTGGTTCTTTTTTCTTTAAGTCTCTGGTCCTTAAGGTTTTGTTTCCTTCAAAAAGAAAAACCCTAACCCTTTGGCATATTATAAAATGCCGTTAACTTTTTGAACCACTTAAGTCACTTAAACCCATGTCCTTTAAGTTGTCAAGCAGGGCCATCTCTTTAATGTTTCCTAAGTCCTAACGGGATGTATAAATTTTTCCTAACTTTAATATCCCTGACATACTTTATGCTTTGTTCTATCGAGCTAGTCTATTTTAATCCTACGGTGAGCGCTTTTCCTCAATCAGAAGATGTGTGACAGATACCCTTCGAGGCATCATGCCTACGTGCCATGTGTCCTTCTAAGATCAAACAAATATTGTCACGATCGATCCGTCAGATTTTATTTGATCCAATGGTGGGCATTATTCCGCAATCAACAAATGCACATCATTTGAACCATTGTGCAAATGCGACCGAGCACCACGTGGAAAGTGGTTGGGCTTACAGACAGGTTAATGATCAACAGATCTGAGTTGATCGTGCGGTGGGCATAAAGCCTCAAAGGACAGATGCAAGGAAGATACCCATCGAGGCTTCGTGCTTTGTTGCCACGTGTTTATCTTGTGATTGGAGGAGCCTCAAGTCTTTTATCTCACATTGGTGGTGCTGAGGAAGAATTTCATGTTTTTATGTCAAAGCCCACAGTGGTTAAGTGTCAAAAGGCACACGGATTTTTGGCCAAGTTGTTAGTGGTCAAGCGATTAGATGGAAGTAATGGGGCAGCTAGCTAGCGGATAGGAAGGTTATTTTGTGGGCCCATGCCTAGGTGACATGGGTGAAGGTGACAAGTGTCAGCAAGGCACTATACCGTGATCCTAGTCATGACAGATCTAGTCAGTCAGATCGAGGTATTGCAACGATGTGACATGTGGCAGACTGACAGGTGGCAGGGCCAAGTAAGATGGTGAGGTGGCAGAGGTCCCAATGAGTCTTGTGGTGCCATGTGGCATAGGTGGCAAGAAACATGGTGAGACCAAAGGCTAAGTAGGTTCAACGTGGAGAAAATTAGAGGGTGACACATGGTGGTAAGCACTGGTTCAGTAGCATGTTAAGGGGCGCTCAGACGTAGTAAGATCTAACGACTATTGTTATCCTATGATCGGAAGATGCACAAAGATTATGCATCGTGGGTTCGTGTCTGGACGACACGTGGCAGATCGTGGATCTGACCTGAGACGAAGGGAAGGTTAAAGCTATGATAGATCAAAGATGATCCTAAATTTATCGCTATCTCATGATTGAGAGATGCATGAAGGATAACCTTCAAGTCATTATGCCTGATGAACACATGTCCTTCCCGGGAAGTGGGGCCTACGGTCAGTAAAGATGTAGCTAGTTAAAGACAGACAAGTCTAAATGAATCCAATGGTCGACATATTTCCTTGATTAGAAGGTGCAATTTTTTTTAACCTTCATGGGATTACGCCTTTGTGACTCGTGGGAGTTAGTGGGACATGATCGTGGTATCGGTTAAGATAAGAATCGTGTAGATCAGTTTTCAATGGACAGTAAGCACATTTCTTGGAATGAAAATTAAACGAGGTTTAACCATTAAGCCTTCATGATAAATTGACACGTAGCATCCTATGATCGTGGGGCTGGAGTTAAGGCAAGGTAAAGGATATTCATAATAGATATGATTGGACAACAGGCTCTAAGCCTTGATCAAGAGATGCATGAGGGATAGTCTTTGCAGGTTCATGCTTGTGTGACACCTTTCTGGGCTAGTCAGCGTAGGTCAAGAAAGGATAAAGAATCCCATAGGCTAGTTATTGATGCGAGAGCCCCAACATCCTAAAGACATTTTCAACATGTCTTAAACATCTAGGATTCCTTTTTTTCAATAATGATCCATTTGTAGGACCTAGTGCCAAGATTTGGTCCTTATGAACCACTTGGTCAACTATTGTCAAAGGATCCATAAATTTAGAATTTGAATTATTTTTCTATTTTAGATGTTAATTAAATAGGTTTGGTCCATTAGTGACCCCTAGGCAAGTGAGCAATCAATAATTGTTCAATTTGTGCAAAATATGCAAATATACAACATTTTCATAAAAAGTTGCATAGCAACATTTTGTCGACACGACAACTTTTAAAAGTTGGTTGTAAACCTTCCTCCCAACAAATTATCTTTTGAATTTTTTTTGTAACCATTGGAGGAACTCCTCAAATAGCCCTCATAGGTGGGTGGAGGAGAAGATGATGATGAGATGGTGTAAATTTTGCAAACAATCAATAAAATAGAACCATTTTCCTACAAACAGTCAGTTATTCGGGATCTATACTACCCCATACAGACTTAAAGTTGAAGAAAACTGGTGATTGTTGAAGCCTATTAAATTACCTTTCTTTTGCATTTTGTTTGAGTCTTTGATCGATTGTAGAACTTGATATATTGTCAATACTGTAAAAATTGTCTGAAACCCTAAGCACCTAGAGTTTCCTTAAATAAACGATGAGTTCTCCTTATTCCGCCATGGGAGAAATCTGAGGGTTGGTGAAAAGAGGGGGATGTGTATGTGTTCCAAGATTCCAAAGGCACTTTGCAGGTTGGTGGTCGAATAAAGGAGCTTGAACTGATTCTCGGTCGACATCTCAATATGGTAACCAGTGAACAGTAAAGATACTTGATGAGAGAGATATGTGGGGGTTGCATCAAGCACTCATATTGAATATTTTGGGTACAATTGGCATGGAGACCGTCCCTAAACCAATGGTTAGTATCTACACTCAAATCTCTAGGTACTTCCTTTGTTAATCAAACCTAATTTGGTTAATTAGGCCTATAAAGCATATCAGTGTTTAGACACTATATTGTTGAGTCACTATCTGTCAAGGGGTATGTGCACCAAGTTGTGGACCAAAAAGGGGGTATAAGTGGACACATTTTTTCTGAAATCAGGTAAACCAGAACTTGGAACAGGCGTTTGAGGGTCATGCACTCAAAATAAGAAGATGTGTTAAAAATAAAATTGTAGTACTCTGAATCTAGTTTCTAAAACACTATTTTTTTTAAAAACCGATAAGATTAAGAGGGTCAAACCCTGCGCGCATGAAAACATGTTCCAGATTTTTTTGGAAAAACATAACATAGTTGTTTCCGTGCATGATACAAAAGATATAGTTATATTCAGTATTTTTTAAATCCCTTTGGTAGGATGATAGGTAAGAGTGAGATCTAGAATTTGTGTATTTTTTTGTAATTTTCCGATGAGTATTTTTTTCTGTGATTTTTTGAACTGATCCCATCCTGAAAATTTGGTACCTGTTTGTGCGCTGGGCATAACTTGCATCCAAATAATTGAAAATGATTTTTTTTTAAAGTGTATAGAATCAAGTGTAGAACAATAATATGTAATTTATTTGTAATTTGACTAAGTATATCAAAATTTATTAAAAAAATGGTAGACATATGTCTGTGAGGACAATCAAGACACTGGTAAAGAAAATTAAATTTTACTATGCTAATGTTGTCCAAAAATAGAAAAATTTATATGGTTAGAAAGCTACGAAGACGTATGAGATTATGGTGAAAATTATCAAGCTACCCAGTTGACAAATTGTAAACCTGATGAAGATAAAGTCAAAAATTCATCTTACAAGATGGAAAAACATCTAAAAGAACAAAAATGGAGGGAAAATGAGCCTCCAAGCCTTTGGGTCATTTTTCAAGCCTCTTCTTGAGCCATAACCCGACCAGTTTTCTAAATTTCAAATAGCCCGATCGGGTTCTGAAAAGAAAAAAGTACTTCAAAACCCAATCGGGTTTTGAAGAAGTAAAAACTATTTATTTTATTCTGCATAACCTGAGCGAGTTATGAAGAAACTAAAATAGGCTTTTCTTCCGGAAGCCAAACTTCCACATACAGAGTCCGATTGACTCCATTCAAAAAGAATAGGAGAGATCTTGAGACTATCTAACACATGATTAACCTAAAATCATCTTTAGTCATCAACATTTTTTTTCCATCCATTTGAATCAAGTAAGGTATAAAATAGGCACTCATTATGGCCCATACATGCAACGTATAGGAAAATGAGTATGCTCTAGAGAGAGAGAGAGAGAGAGAGAGAGAAAGCATACTCATTTTCCTATATGTTGCATGTATGGGCAGTAATAAGTACCTATTTTATACCTTACTTGATTCAAATGGATGGAAACAAAAATGTTGATGACTAAAGATTATTTTAGGTTAATCATGTGTTAGATCGTCTCAATATCTTTCCTACGCTTTTTGAATGGAGTTAATCGGACTTCATATGTGGAAGTTATGGCTTCCAGAAGAAAAGCCTATTTTAGTTTCTTCATAACTCACTCAGGTTATGGAGAATAAAATGCATAACAAAATGTCAGAGGGAGATGGAGAAACAAATCTCAGAATGACTAACATGGAGTTAGCCAAACTAGTTAGGGAACAAATGGCTGATAATAGGGCAATGAGGGCTGATAATAAAGCCTTAAGAGATGATTTTGAAAGACTCAAGGGAAGACTGGACAAGATGATAGATGGACACTTTGGAGATGATGAAGAAGGGGAAGAAGAAGCATCCCCTGAGCAGGAAGAATAAGAAGAAGAAGAAGTTCCTGTAGACTAGAGACCCCTCTTGAATGCTCTTAAATACATGGAGAGAAAAAACCTTGGATGGAAAGTTAGATATTCCTATTTTGAGTGGAAGGATGGAACCTAATGTAGAAATGGACTAGATAGAGTCCTTGACAAGTTTCTTTGAATGCGAAGATATACCAGATAGACAAAGAGTGAAAGTTGCAAAGTCCAAGTTGAAGGGAGCAGTCCTAACTTGGTGGAACTTCATCTAGACTGAGAAGGTGAAGAATGGAAAAAGTATGATATCAAAATAGAACAAGATGGTTACCTTGGTTAGAGAGACCTATGATCTTGAAGACTATAGGGTGAAATACCATAGAAAGAAGAAAAATCTCAGACAAAGAGATATGGATGTGAGTACATACACTGAAAAGTTTCATAAATTGTACATGAAGGCTAGCACAAAGGAGACAAAATAAAAAAAGTTTGGAAGATAGAAATTAATGGATTGAAATTCCCAATCCAAGAAGACCTAATTATGCATACACCAGAGACAATACGCAAATGCTACCAATTAGCATTTAAAGTAGAAGACAAGTTGAGGAGAAGATAAAAGGAAAAAAAATAAAGGAAAGGGCAGTAACAATAACAACATCTGAAAAAGCTTTAGGGGAAGAGGAAATTCTTTTGGAAGAGGAAAATCTTCAAGAGAATTTGAAGAACAAAGACAGACATATAAAGAACAAGAAGAGTCAATCTCTAGAGGAAACTATAGAGAAAGAAGACCTTTTGGAAGGGGAAGATCTGGTGGAAGAAATAATGACCCTTTAAAATGCTTCAACTGTAATAAGTTGGGACACCATGGCGCTAGATGTCCAGAAAAGATGGGATCAAACAATCAAGGAGAAAGAAGAGTATAGTTAACTCAAGAAGACAACCAAAGAAATACATCAAAGCATCTTGAAGCTGAGGAAGGCTTATTTATGATGATGATAAAAACCTTGCTACAGATTCCCCAAGGCAAAGAACCACCACAAATAAAGTCACTATTAAGAACTAATTGCAAAAGTCATGAAAGGGTATGTAAACTAATCATTGATTTTTGTTCGACTGAAAATTTAGTGTCTAATGAGATGGTTCAAAAGTTAAATTGCAGATATTTCCTCATCCCTATCCTTATAATGTTTCTTGGTTAACTAAGGGTCAACAAACATTGGTAAAAGAACAAGCATGGGTAGAGTTTTCTATTAGTGATTACAAGGATAGAGTTCTATGTGACATAGTAGAAATGGATGTCAGACACCTACTCCTAGGTAGACTATGGAAATATGATGTGGATGCCACTCATAATGGTAGGAAAAATACCTACACCCTTGTCAAAAATGGTGTCTCTTTCACCATGAAGCCTCTACCTAATTTCTAAAATTAGAAAAAAGAGCCAGTGGTGATAGTTGTGGGAGACAAAGAAATACTTGAAATAATGAAAGGAGAAGATAAGGGAGGATATGTTTTGATTCAAAAACCAAAGGACATAATAGTAGTAGAAAAAGAGAAACCAGTGCCAAAGGAATTTTACAAACTTCTCGAACTTACCATGATGTCATTACTAGTGACTTACCCTCATCCCTCCCTCCCATTATAGACACAAGTCATCAAATTGACTTTGTACCTAGTGCTTCCTTGACCAATAAGGCTCCCTAAAATATGACTCCCACTCAAAATGCAAAAATTTCAAACCAAGTGAAAGATCTTCTATAAAAAGGATTGATCAAAAAGAGCTTAAACCCTTATGCAGTCCCATAATTACCAGCTCAAAAGAAAGATGGCACATCGAGGCTCTTTACTGATAGTAGGGAAGTAAATAAAATAATAATTAATTACATATTTCCCATCCCAATAATTGAGGGTCTCCTAGATCAGTTGGCAATTGCTTGTTATTTTTCAAAAAATGACTTAAAGTCTAGTTATCATCATATAAGGATAAAACTAGGGCATGAAAGGAAGACCTCATTCAAGACCATAGAGGGTCTTTATGAATGTCTTGTCATTCCATTTAGGTTAATCAATGCACCCTCAACCTTCATGAGGTTAACGAATGAACTGTTTTATGATTACAATGGAAAATTTCTTGTTGTTTATCTTGATGACATTCTAATTCTCAGTGACAATTTAGAGGATCATCTAAAGCATTTGGAAATGGTGATCAAAAGGTTGCATGAACACAAACTCCTCGTCAATCTAGATAAGTGTGTCTTCTTTTAGAAGGAACTCACATTTTTTAGATTTTAATTTCCCAAGGGTCACTTAAGATGGATCCCTCAAAAGTGGATGCTATTATCAATTGGCCACCCCCTAAGAATCAAGGTGATGTAAGGAGTTTCCATGGTTTAGTTACTTTTTACAGAAAATTCATTAAGAATTTTAGTCATGTATGTGCACCTATGCTTGACACAATTAAGGGTGGAAAGAAAATATTTTTTTTTGGACTAAGGATGATAAAAATGCATTTGAGCACTTGACATCAAGAGTAGCATAGTATCCCATCCTCACACTCCCTGATTTTAACAAAGTGTTCAATATAGAGACTGATGCTAGTAACTTGGCTATAGGCGCAGTCTTAATCCAGGATGGAAAACCAATAGCCTTATTCCTAATACTAAATGGTGCCAAGAGAAGATACTACACATATGACCTAGAGTTGTATGCCATGGTGCAGGCCCTCAAGAAATGGAGGCATTACCTACTACCCAAAGGATTTATTGTTTTTACAGACAACCATACATTAAGTTATCTAAACACCCAAGATAAGTTAAGTGTCAAACACATTAAATTGATGGAACAACTCCAAGTGTACTTTGTGCATGAGCACCTCCCTCCACTCTTCAAAGAAAATATCCTTAAAGGGTCTTTAGAAGATTCACCCAAGGGACTTCATGCCTAAGGGTCAAGGAAATCATCTTAGAAGTTGTCAATAAGCCAGCTTGTAAGACCTAGTCACCCTTGGTGTCTTTATAAACCTTGGGCTTTGACTATGGTCAAATGGCATAGTTTTTTATTTAGGTTAGTCTAGGTGTTTCCTTAGGCTATTTGATTATGTTTTTTTGTTAATAATGATCCTTGGGATCTTATACTTAGGTCTTATTAAGGAAAAAGTGCAATTTTGCAAGAAATGCAAAAAGTTGCACATTGCAAGAAATCTAGTTAAGCAACTTTTTGCAAAAGTTGCTAAACCTATTGTAAATGGATCCCAACAGTCACAACCCTCAAAAAGTAGTTGGAATAATGGGAAATGTCTTAAAGAAGCCATTTTAGGTGGGTGGAAGATAGTGGATAGACTTTTGTTTTGCAAATCAATAAAATTCCTTTTTCTCTCTATATTATGGACTATAAATAGGACGTGTATGGATTGGTACAAATTGGAAGGAGGAGAGTGAATGATCTGAAGCCTATGATGAACTAGCAACACTATGTGTATCATCTTAAAATGGAAGCACTTCCATGTTAAGAACGTTTATCCCTCCTTAGGGGGTGTTTTTGACCATCATCATATTGTCCCCTCATTTCTGCACCCTCTCCTCCTTTTGTGCCTGTTTAGGACCCTAATTGGGATTCTCTGGACACCATCTATCCCATCTGGCCCATTTTCTAGGGATTCTAACTCCCTGTGTCAAGGTTGACATTGACCTTGACCTAGTTAAAAGTCAACCTCAACTTTGACCCAAGTCCCCCTTTCCAATTTGAAAGTTTGTCAACTGTCGGGGGTCATTAAAAGTTGATTTCCCGCTTCCAGGTCGGCTATTTGGGTTCTGAAGCAATGATAGGTCTAATTGGAATTTAATTATCCTATTTAGGCCTCTCTATAATATTGTGCCCTATATTCATATATAAGGAAGTCTTCTCCTCTCATTTTCTCTAAGTACGAAAGCCTTTTATCCAAGAAGCATAATCACAAGCGAACAACAAAAAACTAAGACTTGAGAACCATCATCAAGAAAAAAGTTCAATCATCTATTATTCTAAATGTTTTCAAGATTTCAAAGTGTTCAAGTTTTCCTCTCAAGCATTCAAGTTCTCCATTGAAGATCAAGGATTCAAGCTTTGATGCCTTTGAAGGTATTTGGTTCAAGCATTCAAGATTCATCATTCAAGCCCTAGATTTATCCATCATGGTGGTGTGATCTTCCTTTAAGATCCTTTGTGCATCCTCAAGATTCATTCATTCTCTCTTCAAGGTGGATTTCAAGCATACAATCATGGAGGTTTATGGTTTCTAATATTGAGTCCAAGCTTTCATATTTACATACTTGTTTACATTCGAAA
>MU225900.1:9727928-9740952 GCA_018584345.1 Thuja plicata | reverse complement strand
AATGGGTCAGCAAACTCATGGGGTATGATTATGAGATCACCTACAAGAAGGGTAAGGACAATATTGTGGCAGATGCTCTTTCTCGTACATTTGATGATCAAGCTTCCCTTTCAGCTATTTCTATGCCCATTCCCAATTGGTTAGCATCTATTTAGCAAGGCTATGTCAGTGACTCTTCTTTATCTAAAATCATTCACCAGTTGGCCAATAATCCTTCTACTGTACCACATTACTCTTGGGATGGTGCTTCTCTCTGATACAAGGGTCGTCTAGTGCTTCCTCAGAACCCAGATCTACAACATGCTATTTTTTATGAACTCCATGCTTCTCCTTCGACAGGGCACTCGGGATTCCTCAAAACATATGAGCGGGCAAGGTGAAACTTCTTTTGGAAAGGAATGAAACAGATGATTCAAAAGATGGTGGCTAAATGTGATACTTGCCAACGCCACAAGGGTGAAACGACCCTCCTTCCTAGCTTGCTAGAACCATTGCCCATCCCTACACAGATTTGGACTGATATTTCTATGGATTTCATTGAAGGGCTTCCTAAATCAGGTGGCAAGACAGTGATCTTAGTTGTGGTTGATCGTCTCTCTAAATATAGTCATTTTTGTGCCCTTATCCACCCCTATACTGCCTCCTCAATTGCACAAATCTTCATGGACCAGATCTTCCATCTTCATGGCCTCCCTTCTTCCATTGTCTCTGATCGTGATGCAACTTTTACCTGTCATTTTTGGACTGAACTGTTTCAGCAAACTGGCACCAAACTGAAGATGAGTTTGGGCTATCACTCTCAAAGTGATGGTTAGACTGAAATTTTCAACAAATGCTTGGAAACTTATCTTCGCTGCTTCACTTCCGAACAAAAACATCAGTGGGCCAAGTGGCTTCCTTTAGCTGAATGGTGGTACGATACCTCTTACCACACTGCCTCTAAAATGACTCTATATGAAGCAGTCTATGGTCAGGCACCTCCAGTGCTCCTTCCCTACACTCCTAGTAGCTCACCAGTCCAGGCAGTTGACATAGTTCTCCACACCAGGGATTAGATTCTTCGCACCTTACAGGATAATCTTCACATGGCCCGTAATCGAATGAAATAGCAAGCTGATCAACACCGTTCTGAACGCTCATTTCAAGTTGGGGATATGGTTTTTCTTCATCTATAGCCATACAAGCAATCCTCCCTGAAGCTTAAAGGGCGTCATAAGCTGGCCCCAAAATTTTATGGGCCTTATAAGGTTTTGCAGAAGATTGGTTCAGTTGCTTATAAATTGGAACTTCCTCCTTCTTCCCGCATTCATCCAGTATTTCACGTTTCTTGTCTAAAGCAAGTTCTTGGTACCAACGTCAGAGCACAAACTGCTCTCCCTGAAATGGATAAGGAAGGATCCATTATCCTGGAGCTGGAGGCAATCATTGACCAGCGCACTCGTCAGCTTCACTCTCGCTCCATCTCTGAGGTCTTGATTCAGTGGCATGGCATGCAACCAGAGGATGCTACCTGGGAACCCCTTCTTCAGATTCAGTAACAATTTCCACACCTTAAGCTTCGAGGACAAAGATTTTTTCTAAGGGAGAGGGGATGTTAGGAACCTATGTGTTCCTTCTGTTTATTTTGTTAGTGTAGTGTTTTCGGACGCATATGCTTTGTAAGTCGTCCCGTGAGTATATTTTATTATCCCACATGCATAGGTAGTATTACTTCTCTATATCATACTTAGTATATAAGAGTAGGTTGAGGCCTTTGGTGGTCACCGATGAATTTATTGTATTGAGCTTTCTCAAAGGAGGTTACCCCCTCGAAGTGGCCCGCGATCAATAGATTCATTCTGAGTTCTGCTATTGCTCTATATTCTGTTATTTCGTGCATTCTCACCATATTGCTGTAAGGAGGTTCCTCTCAGACAAGGGGTCCTAAGACATCATAAGGGATCCTAGGATATATATAAGGGGTCCTAAGATTTCATAAGGGATCCTAAGATATATATGATAAGAGGTCCTAAGATGTCATAATGTGTCCAGCTAGAACCCCTTATGACCCCTTAGGACCCTCGAGGACCCCTCTCTCTAAATTTTAGGGATTGTAAGGGTTTTTAATGTGTCGTAGGACCTCTTAGACCCCTTAAAACCCCTTAGAAAACCTTACCATACACTAATGATTGGTAAGGGGTTCTAAAGGGTCGTTAGTGGCCTTAAGGGGTCCTAGAACACATTATTGTGTTGTAGGACCTTCTTACAACCCCTTACAATAATCTAATGAATTTTAAGAGGTCCTAAGGGTTTCTCAGTGGTCTTAAGGGGTCCTAGGACACATTACTATGTCGTAGGACCCTTTAAGACCCCTTAGGACCCCTTATCATAAAATAATGTATGAAAAGGGGTCTTAAGGGGTTGTAAGGGGTCTTAAGTTGTCCTATGACACATTAATTTGTCCTAGAACCCCTTATGACCCATTAGGACCCTTTATTGTGCCTAAGATGTAGGGAAATAGGTTATAAGGGGTTGTGGGACCCCTAATGACCCCTTAGTACCCTTTAGGAATCCTCTCTCTACATGTTAGGTGTCATAAGGGTTTTTAACTTGACATGGAACACATCACTGTGTCTTAGGACCTCTTAAGACCCCTTAGGACCCCTTACCATACACTAATGTATGGTAAGATATTTTAAGATGTCTTAATGTGTTATAGGACACATTAATGTGTCCTAGAGCTCCTTATGACCCCTTAGGACACTTTAAGATCCCTAAGATGTATGATAAGGGGTTTTATGTTGTCCTAAGGGGTCATAAGGAGTTGTAGAACATATTAATGTTTCCTAGGACCACTTATCACCCCTTACGACCCATGAAGACCCCTCTCTCTACACCTTAGGGGTGTAAGGGTTGTTAAGGGGTCCTAAGACACAATAATGTTCCCTATGACTCCTTATACCCCTTATCACCCCATAGGACCCCTTACCATACACTAATGAATGGTAAGGGGTCCGAAGGTTTCCTAAGGGTCAAAAGGGGTCCTAATACACATTAATATGTCCTAGGACCCCTTCTAAACATTTAGGACCCCTGAATACCCCTCTCTCTACATCTTAAGGGTCATAATGGTTGTTAAGGTTTCTTATGACACATTAATGTATCCTAGGACCCCTTAGACCACTTACAAACCCTTAAGAAGGTCTGTTTTTGAGAGAGATGATTGGTTGGAGATAGTTACTAAAGATAAGAAACAAAAATAGTAACAATGATAATAGAAAGGTCTTCATTAATGCATAGAATTGAACACATCCAAGTCATGAACCACAAACAGGACCTCGAAAGAGTTTTTCCACACAACCATGTGAAACTGGTGAAGTTCCACCCCTCATGCTAGGATATAGAACTAAGATACTCACAAGGCCCTAAGCATTCTAAAGTTTCACAAACCCTCACTTGAAAATATACACAAAACATTACAAGATATCACATTACTAATCACAAGGGTTAGGTTTCTAGCATACCCTCTAGGTGAGTGTCATCACATATCTGATATTTTGGGATCCTCCCTGGAAACCATGTAGCCCTGGTACCCCCTTTCTAAATACGGATCCTCCCTGGCTATTACCCATGGTCCCGATACTCCAACAGGACTATGTGGCCATTAATATATTTTGTTTCATTATCTTTTGTTTCCCCCTTTCCCAGATTCATTATTAGGTTATCACTTTTTACTAACCCACCCATAGGATCATCTGGAAACCACTTTAGGGTTCCAACACCTATGGTGAGCCACTCACCTAGGGTACCTAGTCCCCTACCCAAACACACAAGCCATGAAAACATCAAGTACTTTCAAAAGATCCATCTCACAGGTCTAGGGAACCCTCCGGTGCAATCAGGCACGAACGAGTCCTAGCCTTCTATTATGGATTCTATCATAAGACAAGTACTAAAATCACATGAGTAACATCTTATAATTACAACAAAATCATGTATAAACATTCATAAGGTACAAAATATAACTTTCCACATGCATTAACACAATGTTCCATAACTTGTTCATATATCTAGGGAACCCTCATGTGCCTAAAATTTGGCTAAGTTTGATTTTTTTTTAAAAATCCCCAATATCTAAAATTTGCATCTTAACTCCTATGAAGCTAAAACCTATCTCAAACATCCTGAAAGGTATTTATATAAATATAACTTAAAGTATAAGAAATTAAATGTTATATTTGTATAAATCCTAGATTCATAGCAAAACTACTATGTGTGTATATGTTGAAGATATATATTCTATATTGTTATTGCTCTCTCTCTCTCTCTCTCTCTCTCTCTCTCTCTATCTCATTTTTCTATTTTGTGTCTAATATAGGGCGCACACCCTATAGGGCATACGCCCTATAGGGTCCACACCCTATAGTGAGTATAGGGCGTGCACCCTATATGGCGTACGCCCTTTTAATGACATTGAATTTTACCAAGCCTAAGGCTTGGATTTTCCTTGGAGTTCCAACCCAAAGGCTTGGAGGATTCAAATAGACCTAAGAAGTGTTTTCCAGCAAACTTACAAAAAAATAACATTTTTTCTTGTGTGCTCCGTGTCAAGTTTGCACGTGGTTCAATAATGATAAAATCAGATGGCATGATATTGTAGATCTCTTTGATAGCTATCTAACCATGTAATTTATTTTTAATTCTCATTATGTTAAGCATTTCATCTCTAATTTCTTTTCTATGTATGTCCAGTTTTTGTCAAAAACCAACGTGTATTCATTTGGGCTTAGATTTTGGCTTGTTCATCAAATTTTGAAAAAAGTTACATTTGTCAGAAGCTAGACTCCATTCTACACACTTTTTTTAAAAAAAAAGTTTTGATTTTCAATTAGTTTTCAATGATTTCTAGGGGGAGCACACATAAATTTCACGTTTTCAGGATGTGTCCACTTCGGAAAATGGCAAAAAATCAGACTTGCATCAAAAAATTAGTAGAAAAATCTAGCATAAACTAGGTGGTGTTAGATAATTTCTCACTGGAGGGATTAATTTTTTTTTTTTTAAAGTTAACATTTTAGGGGGAGCACACCAGATGCTATGTTATGTTTTTTCACAAAAAAAAAAGACCACTTTTTGTGCTCCCACTTTTTGAGGGCCTTAATCTCCACCATTTCTAAAATAAATTAGTAGTTTAGAAATTAGATTTGGAGTAGAATGACTCTTGTTTTTGTCACATTTTAAAATTTTAAGTGTAACTATCCTCAATTTCTCGTTGAAGTTCAGAGTTTGCTGATTTTAGAAAAAAAAAAAGTGCTATCTTATACCCCCTTTTTGGTCCCCCATCTTTGTGCACTTACCCGTAGAATCTTTTCAAGCTATGTACACTACCAAATACACTATGATGGATAAACAAGGCTATAAGGGTTTAGGGCTCGGTGTTAATAAACATGGCATTAAAAACCTGATTCATTCATCGCCTAAACAAGATATGCATGGTATAGGTTTCCCACCTTCTCAAATCAAGGTGGTTGATCTTAACTATCATCCTCCTCTAAATGTTCTTCTTCCAACACCTTCCTTAGAGCACCCTGATACTCCTCAAGATGTGGCTAAGAAAGTGTATGTCCAGTTAATGAATTCTAAGAAATAAATCTTTAAACCTACGCCGAAAAATGCTCTCTGTAAATACAGATGTCCTTTTCACTACAATAATACACATTTACTTGCTGATTGTGTGCATTTTAAGCTATATGTTAGAGAAAGAGCTACTTTAGGAATTATATCTCATTCCTGTGCAGTATTACATTTTCTTCATAATTTTGATATAGGGCATTCCCTTCGCTCTTCTATAAATTAGACCATAGTTTTCTCCTCTTGTCTCTTAACTAGGGGGCAAGAGGTATTTCCTTCTAATCTTTTAGGATCCATTATGCTCTTAGCATGTATTTTGTTTTGAGTTTAATCAGTTATTCTTTCTATATTCTATCCTTATAATTTTCTATTATGGTACATACTTCTTTCACTCATAGTCATTCATGATATCTTTTCTAGAACATTTGTTTTGTAAAGATATCTCTTTTCTACAACATCTCTTGATATAATTTGGTATATCCCTTGCTTTCATTCCTGGGGCACAAGGTATTTTCCTTCTTTCTCTCTTTCTAAGGATCTACTTTCCTTAGCTTAGTGGCATTTGTTTATTCTACAACATTATTTCCTTAAAAATATTTATGTTTTGGACTATGGATACCCTCTTATATGAGAGGTGGTTGTCCTAGGTCATCACCTCTTCTTTATTTTGCAAGTTATGTTTTTTATAAACTCTTTCCCTTGCTTTGGGTTAGAGTTTGATTCCTTCATTCCGAGACTCCTCTTCCTCTTGATCATAGGGGGCTTGATGATCGAATCTTTGGTCCCTCTTTTCTTTAGAAGATGACATTTTATCCTAACTACTCCTCTCTAGTGGGGGTCTTTCTGATAAGATCTCTTCCTCTTTGAGGATTCTTTTTCCATATGTGACATATTCATTTTATGATTATCTACTATCTTATATGTAAGGGTCAATACTCTTTGCTAATATTATGGTGTACATAATTGTTAAACTGGATATCTCCTTACCTTGTGAAGTAGGTATCCTCTTTCTCTTCCTTATCCTTCCTAGTGGGTAGTGATGATAAGGAGGGGGGCATATATAGGGTCTCCTTTATACTATAGTGTACATTTTACAACATGCTAAATCCTTGGAAGGTAATGCACATAAGTCGCTAAATCCTGAAGAGACATGCATTTTTATTTTTATTTTTGTTTATGCTAAATCCTCGGAAGGTAATGCACATAAGTTGCTAAATCCTGAAGAGACATGCATTTTTATTTTTTATTTTATTTTTTCTAATCCTTGGAAGGAACACACATAAGCTGCCAAACCCTGAAGAGATACATATTTTCCAATACGCTAAATCTTTGGAAGGTAATGCACATAAGTTTCTAAATCCTAAAAAGACACGCATTTTATATTCCATAGTGATACAAGAATGTGGATATATGGGTATTCCAAAAGCCGCCAGAAGATGCATTATAATTACAAAGAACAATTTATGGGTGAACCTATTGGGCTCTCCCTCCTTGGTGATTCATTGTAAGGTGGGAATCTTACTAGGTGAGGTAATCACTTTCTATTTCCTTTCTTTTTCTTTCATGTTAGTAGGATTAGATCATGAAGCTATGTTATTTATAGTGTTTCTCTTGTCTTTCTTATGTAGTCATGTGCGCTTTCTATGATTAATTTCTCTTTTCTTTCATATCTTTGTGCATGTATGTTGAGTTACAATCCTTGGTATGGGGGCTTAGGTCCTTGATCAAGTGATGTTCTACCTTGTTGCAATCCACCAGAGTCTTTCTTCTAACTTTATCGTGAGTATGTTCGATTTCCATACTCCCGCTAAAGTGGGAGCTTAATGTGTCATCTTAAAATGGAAGCACTTCCATGTTAAGAAAATTTAACCCTGCTTAGGGGGTGTTTTTTACCATCATCATATTTTCCCCTCATTTTTGCATCCTCTCCTACTTCTGTTCCTATTTAGGACCCTGATTGGCCCTCTCCTGACACCATCTATCCCATCTATCATATTTTCCAGGGGTTTTAACTCCCTGGGTCAAGGTCGACCTTGACCTTGACCTAGGTCTAGGTCAACCTCAACCTTGACCTAGGTCAAAGTTGACCTTGACTTTGACCCAGGTCCCCCTTTCCAATTTGAAAGTTTGTTGGCTGTCGGGGGTCATTAAAAGTTCATTTCCCGCTTCTAGGTCGGCTGTTTTGGGTTTCGAAGTGAAGATTCTTAAATTATATTTAATATAGGTCCTCTTCTAGGGATATAGGTCTAATTGGAATTTAATTCTCCTATGTAGGCCTCTCTCAAATATTGTGCCCTAGATTCATATATAAGGAAGCCTTCTCCTCTCATTTTCTCTCAGTACGAAAGCTATCTATCCAAGAAGCATAATCACAAGTGAACAACCAAAAACTAAGACTTGAGAACCATCATCAAGAAAAATTTTCAAGCATCCATTGTTCTACATGTTTTCAAGCTTTCAGAGTGTTCAAGTTTTCCTCTCAAGCATTCAAGTTCTCCATTGAAGATCAAGGATTCAAGCTTTCAAGCCTTTCAAAGGGATTTGGTTCAAGAATTCAAGATTCATCATTCAAACCCTAGATCTATCCATCATGGTGGTGTGATATTCTTTTAAGATCATTTGTGCATCCTCAAGATTCATTCATTCTCTCTTCAAGGAGGATTTCAAACATACAATCATGGAGGTTTATGGTTTCTAATATTGAGTCCAAGATTTCATATTTACATACTTGTTTACATTCGAAATACAATTGCATATCTATTGAATATCATAGCTTCATTATTAGATCTACTTCTACTACTTGCTAGCATTCTTTATTTCAATTATTGATTTCAAGGTTAATTCCTAAATTAGGGTTTGACTAAGGAAAACCCCTCCCCCCAACAAACAAACCATTTTTCTTGTAGGGACAGGTTCAGAACAACAGATCAAAGTGTAGATTTGGATACCCTTTTTGGCAAACTATGGGGATCTGGAAACAGATTTTATGTCAGAGGTTGCAGAGGTCGATTTTTCCCTAGGTTGGAATCAAAAATTCTGGGTCAATGGTGACATTGACTTGAGGATCAAAATTAGAACTGAGTCAGATCGGAAAAATGTTTCTAGTTTTTGTTCATCTCTGCGTTTCTATTCTATATCCGGTTGCAGATTTTCAATAAATTGAGTGTAGACCCCCAAAAATAGCATTCTTCAGATCTGTAACATTTTAAGGTTAGTAATTTTCTCCTATTCATTTCAATTAAAGTTCTTAATCCTTCCAAATATATAACACATTCTTTTCTATAAAATGGAAATTAAGATCTTCTTCTTAACTCTCATTTTCAATCGATTGATTCATTTATGCATTGATCCTTCCTTTGGGGTTAATCAATTTGGATCCTTCCTTTGTGTATTTGAGGTTAAAATGAACATCTTATCTACCCCTTACATTTCAATAAAAATTTTAATTTCAAATCTAACAAATAATTTTCCCATATCCATTTTTATACCTTACACTATGCAATTAGTTTGAGTCCATAACGAGATCAGAGTCAAAAGTTATAGACAAATCTTTCTCGGGTGCATAGGAACCCTTCCTAAATAAGTCATTTTCAAAGATCATGGCCTAACTTTCTTTCCCACTATGGTAATTCCTTACCCCTCAAGGAAAATAAAGTAGGGTCAATGTAATTTACAATTCTAGAAGCCTGGGAGAGGGGGAATGAGTTTTCTATTTTTACTTGCAAGCCCTAGCCCAAGCATCTCTATATGCTTGCTGCAGTTCAAAGAAGAATGAAGTAGCAGTGGCACTTTAGGGGTGGAAAAATTCAATCTAATGGTGGATTGTGGTCTCTTAGGGGTCCCTTTTTACATTCTAAGTGGTGTCTTATTTGTGGATTTTGACTGGTGAAGACTTAGATAGAAAAAATCAACCATATTAGGTCTAATTAGGCCTACTACAACAGTAAGTATTTGATAACTTCCTTTCTATTTGGAATCCCATGATTTTTGGGTTTGATATAACTCATTAAAGAGTATTTGGCTCTGATCCTTTTTTTGTAGATCCTTTGGTAAGTTTTCAAACTTAGTCCTAAAAACTCTATCCTTAGGGCTACAACCAAGAAGGCCTAAAAGCCAAAGTTTTTGTCTGAATTCATAGACATTCTAAGGGTTTTTAAACCACTCCCATTATAGACCTTTGAGTAGTGTGGAACCTTTCCATCCACATTCAATATATAGGTTCCTATTTTGAGATAAAGTCAAGTAGAAAGCATTTCTACTAAAGAAGACATAGAATCCTCTAGGAGGATAGTGAGTTTGTGGTTATTGCAGGATCTTGTCGAAGGTGTAGAGAACTCTTTCAAGGCAATTTGGGTGTAAATAAGACACCTAAGTACACTCCAATTCATAGTTTCATAATTAGGAGAGAGCTTTGCATCAAGTGGCACCAGAGCATCTAAGATCCTTAGGGTAAAAGTCTACCAACACCATGGAAGGAGAAGATGATGGATGATTGTTATCAAGAAAGACCAATGCAGAGATAGTAAAATACCTAAGAGAGAAGAGACAAAGGCAATATGAAAAAAGAGATAATTAAATGAAGTGAATGAGGCAATAGATAGAAAAGCTTCATAGCAAAAGTACTAACTCTAAATTTAATGAAGAAGGGAGTGAAGAAGAACCCCTTGAGAAGGAAGAAGACGAATGTATTTTAGATCAGAGGCTACTAATCAAGACTCTAAAGTCTATAGAGAGGAAAACCATGGATGCTAAGCTTGAGTTTCCTACATAAAATGGGAAGATGGACCCTGATGCTGCAATGGATTGGGTGGATTCCCTAAATAGTTTCTTTGATTTTGAAGAAATCCCTAAGAATCAGAGGGTGAAGATTTCCAATTCCAAGTTCAAAGGCTCTGCACTCACATTGTGGAACTTCACTCAAGATGATAGGGTAAAAAATGAGAAGAATCCAATCACCACATGAAAGATAATGGTGGCCCTACTTAGGTAAAATTATGTCACTGAAGATTATGAAGTCCAACTTCATAAGAAAAGGATGAGTCTAAGAAAAAAGGAGATGGATATCTCAAGTTACACTAAAGAGTTTCAAAAATTGGTGATGAAATCCAAGCTTGCTGAAGTAGAATGTGTGAAGCTTGCTAGATATATGCAAGGCCTAATAATATCAATTCAAGATTAACTTAGTTCAACAAGCCCTACCATAGTAAATCAGTGCTATCAATTGACACTAAAAGTTGAAGATAACTTGAGAAGAAGAAGTGAACAGAGTGGTAGAGGAAGAGGTAAGAATGATAGAGGAAGAGGAAACTTCGGAGGAAGAGGAAAAAAATTATAGACCCCAAGGATATACTAACAAAGAGAACACACAAGGAGAAAGAAGTACAAGGGGTGTATATAGAGGAATAAGAGGAAATGGAAGAGGTAGAAATGGGGGAACAAACAATAAACAAATCAAGTGCTATAATTGCAACCAAACATGCCACTACACTAATAGGTGTCCAGAAAGAAATAGAGAGAATACAAGGAGAAAGAAGGGCCAATCTAGTACACAAAGATGATTCTGACAGTAGAAGAGACTATGCTGGAGAAGAAGGGGTCTACCTCATGATGAAGAGGACCTTGATTCAAGCACCTATGCTAGTAGAGCCTCCTCAAAGGAAGAATATTTTTAGGACCAACTGCAAGAGTAATAGAAGGGTATACAAGTTAGTAACTGATTTTGGTTCTAATGAAAATATTGTATCTAAAGAAATGGTAGATAAATTAAAATTGGAAAAAGTACCCCATCCCAAACCATCCCATGTATCTTGGTTAACAAAGGTACAACAATCCCTCATAAATGAACAAGCTTGGCTAGATTTCTTTATTAAAGACTACAAAGATAAATTCCTTTATGATGTTGTATATATGGATGTCTATCACCTATTACTAGGAAATCCATGGATATATGATTTACAAGCCAAACATGATGGAGTCACAAATAAGTATCAGATTAATCAAAATGGTCATAAATACAATCTACTCCATCTTCCTGATCCTCAACAAGAAAACCCAAAAGAACAACTAGTCATGCTTGTAGGAGAATAAGAAATTATCAATACTATTCAAGATTCAGAGGTAGGATATGCCTTAGTCCTCAAACCTAAGGAGAAAACAATACACAAAGAAGTCGCAAAGGAAGTAGATAGTCTATTGCAAAAGTATAAGGTATTGTTGCAGGAGACATACCAGATGACCTCCCATCATTGATGGACATTTTTCATCAAATAAAATTCATCCTTGGTGCCTCCATACCCAACAAGGCTGCATATAAACTTACACCTGATCAGAATGTAGAGGTAACCAAACAAGTCAGTGAATTATTGACTAAAGGACTCATACAAAAGAGTTGCATCCCTTTGTTAATCTCTAAGTTCTGTTGATGATTAGTGACCAGCACTTAGTAATTCACTTAGGCAATTTTAGTTGGCTATCACTATGGCCGAGATAAAACTATGCAACACCGAGCAACATTGCTGAGAAGATTTTTAGTTTGCATAGTTACATTGCCGAGCCAAGAAGGATACAGAGATGTTAAGTGTCGAGCGACAGAAAGTCAAGTGCCGAGCAGGATAGTTTTTGTATACATGTCTTGAATGATGCAAAATTTGAGGATAAGTGATCTGGCCGACTTATATAAGCTTTTTGGGCTGACTTATGTACACATTTAATATTCTTATACGGAGTTAGTTATGCATTTAATTTTTTTATCCTATGCATGAACATTAATTGTAATACCATCAAGGTATGGGTATTAGATCTTGATCGTTGATCTAGATCTTACTATGAGACTTGAATGGATATATTAGATTGCTTCTAAACCCTATTTTGTAAGTGTGTGTAAGGAGAAGACAAAGTGTGGTGACTGCATTTTTCAGAAGTAGAATGCACAGAGGGTTATTTTGTTAAGAAGCAGAGATCAAGCAGAGTGACAACATAGTGAACAGTAGAGTAAAGTTATATCAGATTATGAGATCATAGAAGGTACTAGAAAGAGGAGATCCATCATCAGCATCAGAGTGCATAACAAAGGATCAATACTTGAGACATTCTAATCATTATATTAGATGAAAATCTCTTAACAGAGTGGTTCTAGAAGACCTTTCTTTATCTCCTAACAATGTGCTTACTTTATTGTAAGTTGAAATCCTTTAATAGGGTAGATTGTAATTATCTTAAGCTCTTAACCAGGAAGACCTTTAATAGGGTAGATTACATTTTGTAATAAACATTTGTAGCCTTAACAGACACACTTTATTACTGCAGTAGTGGAGAATTTTGTGGGTGTCATCCCCACCCCAGTTTTACCTATTTGGGTTTTTGGGTTACCAAGTTATTGTGTTATGTGTTATTTATTTCATTGTGTGGATGCTAT
>MU225900.1:9695613-9713617 GCA_018584345.1 Thuja plicata | reverse complement strand
ATATATATACTCAAATGTCTCATAAAATGCTACTAAATAATAATCATAGTCCATCATAAAATCCAAGGCATCAAGCAATAGTCATGTCAGTCTAACATAGAAAAATTCTAGGGTGGGCATTACATAACACATCTAATTTCTTTAAGTAATTATAATTAATTAACCTAAGATAATTTTAAACATTAATAATGAGCATCTCACATATAAGCATATAAGTCTATAAGGTGGCTCTTTTAGCATTAAGGTCCTAAACTATCACTGACACACATGAAGATATAAAGGAACATATTTATGTAAATATTATTATTTCCCCTATTAAAATATGAAGTTATGGTGAGTTGTAAGAGGTTCGGTTTAAGAAACCATCTCAAGAAGGATCATTCTCGCATATAGCTCTTCCTAATTTCTAGTGAGCATAGCCAGGACTTGACAGGGTTGGAGGGGCATTACACTAACTTTCTTTCACATTGTGGGAATTCCTTACCCCTCAAGGAAAATAAATTAGGGTCAATGTAATTTATAATTCCATAAGAATAAGAGAGGGGGAATAAGTTTTCTATTTTTACTTGCAAGCTCTAGCCCAAGCATCTTTATGTGCTTGGTGCAGTTCAGAGAAGAATGTAGTAGTAGTGGCACTTAGTGGGTGGAAAAATTCAATATAATGATGGATTGTGGTCTCTTAGGGGTCACTTTTTACATTCCAAGTGGTGGATTATCTGTGGATTTTGACTAGTGAAGACTTAGATAGAAGAAATCAACCATATTAGGTCTAATTAGGCCTACAACAACAATAAGTATTTGATAACTTCCTTTCTATTTGGAAGCCCATGATTTTGGGGTTTGATATAAATCATTAAATTGTGTTTGGATATGATCCTTGTTTGGTAGATCCTTTGGGAATTTTTCAAACTAAGTCCTAAAAACTCCATCCTTAGGGCTACAAGCCAAGAAGGCCTAAAAGCCAGAGTTGTTGTCTGAATTCATAGACATTATAAGGGTTTGTAAGCCACTCCTATTAGAGACCTTTGAGTAGTGTGGAACCTTTCCATCTCCATTCAAGATATAGGTTCCTATTTTGAGACAAAGTCAAGTAGAAGGCATTTCTACTAAAGAAGACATAGAATCCTCTAGGAGGATAGTGAGTTTGTGGCTATTGCAGGATCTTGTCAAAGGTGTAGAGCACTCTTTCAAGCCAATTTGAGTGTAAATAAGACACCTAAGGCCACACCACTTCATAGTTTCCTGATTAGGGGAGAGCTTTGTGTTAGTACTCATTTTCAATTAAACATAAGAAGGACATAGCCAGTAAAGTGGTTGATGCAATAAGAAAAATAATTATCCTAATCCAAGAAATACAACTCAAGAGAATTGGGACAATTTCTCTAAAGGATCTCTACATTAATGATATAGATTTTGGGGAAGCATATGAAGTATGTACAAAAATTGTGGAGAAATACCATACTGATTTTTTAGACTTTTTGATAAAAGATGGCCTATTATTCAAAGGCAGTCAAGTGTGCATTCTTAGGTGTTCCATGAGGGACAACATAACCCAAGAAAAAAATTATGGAGGAATAAGAGGTCACCTTGGCTTAGAAAAGACACTAGAAGTAGTCAAAAGACACTACCATTTGCCTAAGATGCAGAATGATGTAGGAAAATTTGTCCAAAGTTGTGTCATTTTCCAACAAGCCAAAGGTGTTTCAACCAACCAAGGACTGTATCAACCATTACCTATACCCTAAAAACCATGGGAAGCAATATCAATGGATTTTTTAATGTGATTACCAAAGACTAAACATGGATTTGACAACATTTTTATAGTAGTGGATTGCTTTAGTAAATGACACACTTTATTCCCTGCAAAATCACATATGATGCATCAAATATTGCTTAATTATTTTTAAAATAAATTATCATAATACATGGTTTACCTCAGTCTATTGTCTCTAACAGGGATGCAAAGTTTCAAGGACGTTTTTGGAGGGCATTGCAAAAGAAATTGGGCACAAATTTACACTTCAGTTATGCCTACCATCCACAAACTGATGGTCAAACATAGTTAATAGAAACCTAGGTAATCTTCTAAGATTCCTCACAAAACAATATGCATAGAATTGGGATCTCCTTCTACCACAAGCAGAGTATTATTTCAATGATTATGTTAACAGATCAACATGTAGGACACCATTTCAAATAGTTTATGGCCTTCATCCAAGGGGACCAATGGAGCTCAGAAATCTCCCAAATGATTTTCCTATCAGTGCTCAAGGACAAGATTTGGAGGTAGTCATCAAATAGATACAAGACCAAGTAAAGGATAACTTGGAACAAATAATTTAGAAGTACAAAGTACACAAAAAGAGAGGAGAAGAGAAGTACATTTTGAGATAGGTGACAAAGTGTGGGCTTACCTTGAGAAAGGAAAGAATCCCTAAAGGACCTCATACAAAGCTTCACATGAAGAAGATTGGTCCATGCAGAATTCTTCATAAATTGGGCCAGAATACTTGTGAAATAACATTGCCACCCACACTCTCTATCTCCTATTTTTAATGTTTCTGACCTAACAATTTTGAAAGAAAATGCAGGTATTGTAGGTGAACAAGAAGATGGAGATGAATCACAAGGTGAATGGATTCATGATCTACCCCCCAGTCGGCCTCTCCTTTTAGAAAATATTCTTCAATCAAAGATTCTCAAGAAGACCAAAAAGAACACCTACTTGCAGTACTTAGTGAAATGGAAAGGACTTCCAGATATTGATGTCACATGGATGACTGAACAAGACATTCTCAAGCATGGATTCATTAGGGGAGTATTTTTTAGGAGCCCCAACATCCTATAGGCATTTGCAACATGTCCTAAACATCTAGGATTCCTTGTTTTCAATAATGATCTATTTGTAAGACCTAGTCCCAAGAATTAGTCCTTATGAATCACTTGGTCAACTATGGTCAAAGGATCAATAAATTTTGATTTTGAATTATTTTTTGGTTTTAGGTGTTCATTAAATAGGTTTGGTCAATGAGTGACCCCTAGGAAAGTGAACAATCAACAATTGTTCAATTTGTGCAATTTATGCAAAAATGCAACATTTTGCCGACATGACAAATTTTAAAAGCTGGTTGTAAACCTTTCTCCCAATAGATTCTCTTTTTAAATTATATTGTAACCATTGGAGGAACTCCTCAAATATCCCTCACAAGCGGATGAAGGAGAAGATGATGATGAGATGATGTAAATTTTGCAAACAATCAATAAAATAGAACCATTTCCCTACAAATAGTTATTTATTCTGGATCTCGATGGCTCCATACAAAATCAAAGTGGAATAAAATAGATGGATTCTTGAAGCCTATTGAATTACCTTTCTTTTTCATTTTATTTGAGTCTTTAATCGGTTGTAGAACTTGAGATATTGTCAATACTATAAAAACTGTCGGAAACCCTAAGCACCTAGATTTTCCCTAAATAAATGACCAGTTCTCCTCATTCCACCATGGGAGAAATTTGAGGGTTGGTGAAATGAGGGGTATGTGTATGTTCTCCAAGATTCAAAAGGAACTTTTTAGGTTTGTGGTCGAAGAAAAGAGTTTGAACTAAATCTTAGTCGACATATCAATATGACGACCAGTGAACAGTAAAGATACTTGATGAGAGAGACATGTAGGGGTTGCATCAAGCACTCAGATTGAAGATTTGGGGTACATTTGGCATGGATTTCATCCCTAAACTAATGGTTAGTCTCTACACTCAAATATGTGGTTACTTCCTTTGTTAATTGTTAGTTAACAGATTTATCCCCAAAAATAATCAAAGATGATCGATAAAATAAACCTCTACAGCCGTATGGGAAAAATTAGTTAATTAACAGGTGGGGTTCACCTTAATGGTCAAGCCCCTATGCATACACGTGCATCTCCCTCTTCAATAATTTTCAATAATGCTTTCCATGAATCAATGAAGAAAATTTCACAGCTAATACTTTTTACCCTAAACTATCAAAGGTTTAATCATCAGATTTAAAATGAAATACGAACCAGATAAAAATTGTTGTAATGTAGAGCTAATATTTAGCCAAAAAACTAACATCCACATCTAATCTAAGATGAAAATACATATACTCTAAATCCACTTCACAATCTAAATGAAAATACAACAACATATCACGATAACAAATGAAATTCCAACAGAAATTGCATTCATATACTCAGATGGACACACCAAAGGTGTGATATATGTATATATTGAATTTCAATCAACATATCAAAATATCTTCAAATCATAAAATATTTTAAGTATCAGGCAACATTAAGAACTTCCTAAAATTAAGATTACAAAATTTGGCTGACCCTTTTTCTCAGTCATAATAAGCCATATATACCATGAGAAATAAACTGTCTTTGGAAGTTTTGAAACTAAGTCCACTAAGGAGTAAAAAGTGAAAGATAAGAGTTCAATAGGAAAATTAAGCAATGAAAAGATCAATCCTGCCCAATTATCCTGTAGGGCATCTAGGTCTATGATGTTGTTGTGGTTGATGAAGACTGGGCCTATGATTTCCTCCACTCCAGATGTTCAGTTGAAAACCTAACCACAAGCTGATGGTTTGGGATGCCAATGTGCGCAATTATTTTCTTCCATACTTTATTTTCCCTGTGGACCAGCGTGACTTTATCTTTGTGTGACTGCAAATGATCTTGGCACACAATCAGCATAGATTCCATTTCGGCCACATAGGAGAATTCCTTGGGTGTAACCATTTTTATTTCTTTAACTACACTAACTTAGTCCTTGAAATCTTGGTTCATTTCTTTCGACTTTTGTAAAGTTTTACCATCCTCCTTGAACAATTGCACTTTGATGAATCCGAGGTCATTATTCATTATGCATGTTAAGGCAATGAGTTCATTCATGATTTTAGCAGATTCCTCAATACCATGTTTTACAACAGAGTTCCTCCAGTCCAAATGATCTTGTGAAACAAAGAGGATTTCATCATCAAATCCTACTATTGGCCTCTCAGATAGGAATTTTATCATACCATATTTCTTTACCTTTGTCATTTGGGCCATCACTGCCATCCACTGATTCTTTTCTTTGTCCCATTTGGTCACCTCTATATTCAGACTATATTTATAAGCAACAACAAAATATTCATAGGTTTGACTGAGATCATCTATGTATTTTATTCCATGATCAATCACTGAATCTAACGAACAAGAATATGCTTCAACAATTGACTTGTTACGTGAAATTTTTTCCTTCATTTGTTGATTATATGGAGATTTCAGATCAAAAGACAATGGGGTCTGTGTTGTTAATACATGATCTGGATAATGAATAGAATAAATATATTCAACCATCTGGGAGATTTCTAATTTCATTTCCTACTTATCTTTTTTTATCTTTCCAGGCTCTTGTTACAATTTTATTTGTGGAGGATTCCAGATGTTTAACATATGTTGCATGATTCGCCACTCCCAGGTCAACCCTTTTGACCTTGAAATCATCAATTGTTTTTGATTAAGGTAACAATAGGTTTTGAAGGGACCCCAAAACCCTTTACATAGAAGCAAAAAGATAAGCAGGAAACAACAAGAAAAATAATGAGCTATCAAGCATGACAACACACCGATAAAGGGCTAAAACCCAGATAGAGCATTAGAAATTAGAATAAAATGAAGAAGCACAAAAAGTAGCAAAAAAATCCCAATAGACGAAGATCAAAAAAATTCCAGCACCCAACAACTTCCAGCCAAACAACTAAACATTTTCCATATGGTCTTCCAACATCTGAACTTTGACCATCTGAAGTTCCAGGCACTGGATCGAATCCCTCATCTTGGTAATATCTTTGGCCTGGATGTCGGTCTTCCTTTTTGTGCTTGAGCATGTCCTAGTTCCAGGACCCAAAATCTAAATTTCTTGGGGATCTTCATTCTCAATCTTAACCTTTTGATTGTAGTTACTCTCGAGAAGATTATTTAGAGAATTCAGATTATCCACAGAGTTTTTCATGCCAATTTTGCTAATGTTAGCAATTTTTTTCAGAAGTGATTTATTGTTGTTTATCTTATCAGTAATATTTTTAAGCCTATTATCAACCAGAATGCTTATCTTTTTATCCATGTTTTTAGCCTTATCAAACACATCATTACCTTGCTGATACATAATTGAGTCATTGCACATTTTGTCCACAATATCCTCCAGCAAAGAAATTCTATCTTCCATACTTGTATGGTTAGCTTTCATCTGGTTCATGTCATCCTGAATCCACTTATCCATATTTTAGCTATTCTCCACTTTGTTTCTAGCCATTTGAAGGAAGTTAAGAGAAGCCATCCTTTTAACATTGACCTCCTTCTCACAGAGCTTGTCATTAAGGCTTCTGTTATTGTGATCTTTCTTCACCTCTCCTTTATTACTCAGGGTTTCATGGCTATGCTCATCATTGACATCTTTAATAGTATCTTCATCAAGGATAGTGGTCTCCTCTTCATTCATCCTAGAAACTTCCATTTGTTCCTCCACATTGTGGGGGATATTACAATCTTGGTTCTGTTCCTCCACCTCAATAGTTTTACCATCGCTATTCTAAATATGGATATTCTTATCCCCTGACTCCCTGTTAGAATCCTGATTATCATGATCCTACTCCATGTCCACCTCATTATTGGCAGTGCTATCCTTGATTTGGGTGTCATTGCTATTGTCAATTTCAACCGTGTTCTCTGTCTTCTGGTCTTCCTCTTTTTGGCCTTTACCTTCCAGCTACTCAACTTTACTATTTTTAGTATTATCATTTTTTCTTGGGTTTATCATGAAACCCTCATCCTCAGAAGAGATAACATCCTATTCATCACCAGTCTTCATGCCTTCAATATCATCATAGATAGATAAGGAGATATCAGGCTCAACAGGGCTATTACATATTTTTTTAGCTTTCGGTTTACTAGGGCTCTTACCAGTGGGTGTATTCAAGCTCTTCCTTTTAACATTCTCAATGCTCTTGAGGATAGAGTCAGGGATATGATATTTAATATAATCCATTATCAGCAACATAAGACCTTCATGTAGAATAGGGGAAGACTTTGTCCTATGATCAATTATGCTCTAGTTGAGTGAACTTAAAAGATAGAAGGGAAAACAAACCCTAATGTCATGAAAAAAGTGATTTTCCAAGACAAAGTGATAGTTGTATACCTTAGAGAATCTGCCATCCAGGGTAAAATATTCCATGATTGCCCTTATCACAAATGCCCAAATGTGTTTAATATTGGACAAATTGACGTAGTCTAGTTTGTTCTTCACCAGCATTGACCTTTCCTCATCTTTTTTGGGGAATTTTTTGTACCCTTTGTTTCCCTCTTTTTTATCTTTAATAAATTGAATTCCCTCCAGAGGAAGACCCGTGATATCAGCCAAACAATCCAGAGTAAGCTTAACAGATTTGCAAAGGATATTCACTTTACCATTATCCCACCCACTAACAAAGGCCTTCGTAATATCTTTGTTGTTACCATGAAGGTGCTTCAGGTATCTATGGACTTTTCCCTTCTTGAGAATGCTCCACACTTCTTTTTCATTCCTACAACTACAAACCGCTGGTTCTTCTCTCTTCAACTTACCCCCCATATCTTCAATCTCTTTAGTCTTTGTATAATCTCCCTCACACTTTTGTTTCATACTAATATTCTGTAGACTGTAGTTGTAGATTTTAGTGAACACAGAGTTATTAATGAAAACCCAGTTAACTTGCGTATAAAGGAAATAAGCACAAATGCTACCAATCAAGAGGTAGAAGGCCGTCACCGTACCCTAGGTCATATCATCATTAATCAGAATGATTAATGCTAGTAATGTCACCTATTTTGTGATTGAGCCTGTCATAATTGAGAAATGATTCCACTTCATCATTGATTTTAGTGTTCCCATGCCACTTGAGGGTGACGTCATTTTTAACTCCCAAGTTAGCAAGGCTATCTACCACTTGGTTGGTTTCCCTAAAATTATGAGTTGCATAGAAAGAAGAAAAATTTAATGCAATATTTTTTTATCTTATCGATAATGTGTTCAATTCTCCAAGATGCCTTACAAATGCCTTTTATATTATTGATAATATTTAAAGAATCACCGTCCAGCCAGAATTTTTTGCATCCCATTTCATCTACCAACATAATAACATTGAGAGCTGCCATAGCCTCCACCCTATGATTGTATTGGGTTCCCAAAGGGGCAGCAATAGCACCAACACAATTGCAATAATAGTCTCTAATAATTCCTCCACCTCCAAAAATTTCTGGGTTGCCTTTCGCAGCCCCATCAAGATTAGATTTTACCCAATCTTCAGGAGGAGAGCTCTAGGATGCCATAGATCTCAGGTTGCTAAGATTCAAATCTCTGTTGTTTCTATCACTTTCCATTTTATTGAGATTAAATTTTGATTTAGCACAATTAAAGTTTTCTTCCAGCGCTCTACATATTTGGTTGCCAATCACTTCAAGAGATGCCAGAGTATCTCTAAAAATTCTATTATTACATTCTTTCTAAAACCTCCAGCAGAAGTGAGGGGGAATGAGAAGCTAGATATCTTTGTCCATAAGGTTCTTTGGTGGATAGCTCCATTGGGTGACAAATTCCTGCCAAGAAGAAGGAAAACACCAGCAAAGATTCCATTTTTGGAAAATAATGTCCCACACTTTTCGAGTAAAAGGACAATGAAGCATAATATGATCATAGGATTCAGCATTTTCAAAATAGAGATTGCACCTATTAACCATATAAATACCTTTTCTAGACAAATTATCAAGGGTCAGAGGTTTGTTTTGAATCAGGAGCCAAAAGAAGAAATTAATTTTAGGTATAAGAAATTTGTACCAAACAAAGGAACAAGGAGGCCTTTCCTCTCTTTTAGTGATGAGGTTAATTGCAGAAGCCATAGTATACTTACCATCTGATGAAGAATTCCAAACAATCGAGTCTTGGATGTTATCTTTAATATACCAGGTCTGAAGATGTTGCTGGAGGGAAATAAATCTGTTATCAATTTCTCCCAGATTCTTCCATTTATTATCCGCCAGTAGTCAATTGCTTTCAATACAATATTTTCTTTGCATATCTCAATGCTTTGCTTCCAACTAGTGTTGCTAGATAGAGGCTCAAGTTGAATCCATTCATCATCCCAAAAATAAATTCTTCTACCATCTCCTAGCTTCCATCTTTTCCCTTTAACTATATGCTCTTTAGTGGACTTTATACTATTCCATATGTAGGATCCATTAGTGTAATTATCATCACCTATAAAATCCTCCAATGTATTGTAGAGGAAAAGATACTTTCTTTTAATTATGCTGTTCCATTCCTTTTGATCTCCATAAATTCTCCATAACTATTTAGTCATGAGGGATTGGTTCATATTTTTGATGGTTCGCAGCCCAAGACCTCCTTGTTTTTAGGCTTGCTCACTTTCTCCCAAGAGACCAGGCTAAGTCTTTTCTTTTCCTCCACCCCAGACCAAAGGAATCTTTTTTGAATTTTCTCAATCTTAGAAGTAATTTTGTGGGGAATTTTAAACAAGCTCATAGCATAGACAGGGAGATTTTGAAGAGTTGATTTCAGGAGTTGGAGCTTTCCCGCATTGCTGAGGAGAGCCCCTTTCCAGCCTGCAAACTTATTGTTATATCTGTCAATTAATTTATACTAGAAGCTTTCAGGAGGAGTGACATAAAGGGGGAGACCTAAATAAGATGAGGGAAGGTTCCCTATAGAGAAACCAAGAATATTTGACATTTTCTTTTGTCTCTCTTCCGGGGTGTTTATGAAGAATATGGAAGTTTTATTCCAATTGATTAATTGGCCAGTGGCTGAGGTATAGATAGTGAGGCATTTCTTAAGATTTTTAGCTTCTTTTATAATTGACTCTCCCATTAAGAGAGTATCATCCACAAATTTCTCATGGGAATAGATAAGTCTTGCAGAAGAAGGATGTATACCCTTTATATCCCCTTTTTTCACCATAAATTATATATACCTCCCCAAGCATTTAGCAAGGATAGCAAAAAGGATTGGAGATATAGGATCTCCTTATCTTAGCCCTCTAGAAGGTTTAAAGAAGGAAGAGGATCCCCCATTCACAATAACAGAAGAGGAAACAGTAGTTAAAAGTTGCATAATGATTTTAATAATGTCCTTGCTAAAACCAAAAGCATTCAACACTGTCCTTAGGAAGTGCTAGTCAACTCTGTCATATGCCTTAGATAGGTCCAGCTTCATCATAAAACCCTATTTTTTGGATTTTTATAGTGAGTGGAGATTCTCATGAGCCACAATAATATAATCAAGGATTTGTCTCCTAGGAACAAAGCCATTTTGTTGGGGGGAAATAAAAGAAGGGAGTAGCTTAAGCAGTCTGGACGTAATGACTTTAGAAATAATATTGTATAGAGAATTAAACAAGCTGATAGGTCTAAAATACTCCACAGTATTAGCTCCAGGTTTCTTGGGAATAAGAACCAAGAAACTAGCATTTAATTCCTTGAGAAAACATTTAGTCCCAAAGAATTCTTTAACTGCATCCTGAACATCTTGACCAATAATCTACCAGAACTGCTAGAAGAAGAGCATAGGAAAACCATCAGGGCCTAGTGATTTTTCTCCTTCAAAGGAAAAGACAACATTCTTGATTTCATTGTTTGAGGGAATAGATTTGCGAATTTTGTTAGAATTATCCTCAACAATTTTAGGTATAACTGCTAATATTTCATCCTGATTAGAGCTATTCAATTCTTTCTCCTGAGTCAAAAGATCTGAGAAATAATTTAACATTTCAGATCTGATTTCTTGCTCCTTCCTCATAGTTTTTCCTTTTGAGTGAATATTAGTAATCCTATTAATTGCTTTGTGTTTCATGGCTGTCATATGGAAAAATCTGGTATTCTTATCCCCAGCTTTAAGCCAAAGAGCTCTAGATCTCTGTCTCCATAATGATTCCTCCTTATTGATAAGATTGTGGTAATCCACCAGCAATTTATTTTCCTTAGTTCTAGTTTCCTCTGAAAGGCCCTCCTATATACTATTTTAGATTTCCTTAATTTCATTCTGTAGTTTCCATTTTGTAAGAAAAATGTCCCCAAAAACGTCTTTATTCCATTTTTTGAGATTGTTTTTGATATTGTTTAGTTTCTTAGTCATTCTATACATTGCTCCCCCTTCAATAGTAGGATTCCACCATTCCTCTATCTTAGCTTTTAAGTTAGGGTGAGCTAACCACATTCTTTCAAATCTGAAAGGGATGTTTTTCCTGCCATTAATCTTATTAATATTTAGAGATATAGGATAGTGGTCAGAACCAACACGGAGTTCTGCTGAGCGAGTATAATAGTAACTAGTCAACCAGTCAAAGGTTAACAGAGCTCTATCCAATTTGACTTGGATCAGGTCTTTCCCTATGCATCTATTCGACCAAGTATAGCCAATACCTTCAAGCTCAATATCTAAGAGGGCTTCCCCACTGATGAATTCCATAATATCAGATCTGCTGTCAATTTGGGAAACATTTCCTCCCTTTTTTTCTTCATTTTTAAGAGGAGTATTGAAATATCCCATAATCATCCAGCAAGATTTTTGGTTGTTCGTGTAGATATCTTTCAATCTCTGCATATATTGCTGCCTACCACCTCTAGTATTAGGTGCATAAACATTGATAATATTCCAGCTCAGATTCTCCTTGAGATAATTAATATTAACCACTAAAATGTTCTTTTCACTAACAATCAATTTACACAACATTTTTAGTATTCCAAAATATACCTATTCCACCCGAAGCTCCCTCTGAGTCACCTCCAATACTACCATAGTCTTTTTCTACATGCATCTTTTCCAATTTTTCCTTGGTCATCTTGGTTTCTTGAATTAGTAAGATATCAGGTTTTCTATCTCTTATCATGTTCCTAAGAACATCCTGTTTATGGAGGCTGTTAAGCCCTCTTATGTTCGAAGAGATAACTTTCATATTAAAGACTTGGGGAACATATCTCATGGATGGTTCTTTTTTTACCATCCGCTATGTTTTGCTTGGCTTCATTCTCTCTTTTTTTCTTCTGTGATTCCCTGCCTTTTTTTCTTTTGGGAGTGCTCACATCAGCCTTAGATTGTCTTCTAGTTTGAACTCCCCCTTGACTGATACATTCTTGTTTTTTCCCAGAATCAAACGATAGATAGCTATTATGATCATCCTTCTTGCTTGGGTTTTTGATGAAGATTTTATTTTTCTTAATCTATGACCAAGGGGCTCCTTGATTTTTAGAGTGTTTTTCTGAGTTCAGATTTATCTCCATGCTTTCTTCACTCCACAGAGCTGATATAGGGGATAGGGGATCATCATCACTATCTTTTGAATAATTTTCTTGCTCCTCATTTCCCCTAATGGTGGGAGGAACCCTTGAGGTGGATAAACCATCCAACCCTTTCATTGTATTGGATTTTTTGATATCTTTTGGTTCTTTCTCTTTAGGCAGCCCTTGCTCAATATTGCCTTCCTGCCCATTCATTATATTGGCTATATTGATGTCTTCTGGTTCCTTCTCTTTATGCAACCCCTGCTCAATACTGGGATCTTTATTTGTTTCATGGTCTATTTTGTCTTTAACCAAACTTATTTTTGTTTTCAGGAATTAGTGAATCCTCAGATTCATTACTGATTAAGTTCTCTATGTTGTTCTTCTGTTGACCTTGATCAGCTTTTCCAACATCTTTTTCATTAGGATTTACCTTCTTCTTCCAGACCTTTTTAGGTTCTCTTTTATGATCTTGTTCACTTTTTTGGTCTACTTTCTTTTTTTTTTTCAAAGGACATTGTTCAGCCCAGTGACCAGATTTTTTGCAAGTAAAACAAGCAAAAGGAAGCGATTCATATTCAATAGATTGGATGTACTTACCTAGTTTGGAATTCATGGTGATTACCTCTGGCAGATCCTTTTTGTGGTGAATTTTCACACAGATTCTCACATAGACCCGTCTAGATCTTGCAGCTGTCATCAGATCGATCGACAACAGTTCCCCAAACGCACTAGCTAAGCCAATAAAAACATCCTCTTGCCAGTATTCCATCAGGAGACTAGGTAATCTCACCCAGATAGGGGCAAATTCAAATATTTCAGCATTGAGATCCAGGTTCATAACCCATTTTTGGAGAGCCAGCGATGACTTTCCAAACATCCAGGGTCCTGCGCACAACACTTTTGATAGATCTTCACTATTTGAGAATATGAAGGAAAAAAACCCTTTTGGCATTACTTCTATGTTGACCTTTCCTTTGAGTTTCCACTTATGATAAGTAAACTCCCTGACTAGCTCAATATTGGGTCTTATTCCCGTGAACTTTCCTACCAGTGTAAGAGCCATTATAGAAATAGTATGCTCCATAAGAGGATCAGGAATAGAAATACCGTAATACTCAGTGCTTGGGTCTGATGTATTGTTGATACTTGGGAAAGAAGATTTTCCTATTGGTTTAACCCCAAATAATGATGACCAACTTCCTTTTAGGATATTTCTATTTGAAGCTTGATAACTTTTTTCTGCCACTGAGCTTTTGGATCTTTCTCCTGGCCCACCATCTCAAAAAGGGGGGTCAATGCCATCTTCTAAATCTTTAGTGGAGCCCTCATCTGTTGATCCTCCTATAGTTCACTAGTCTCCTGTAGCTATAGAAACCCTGTTTCCTCCAACATCACTTTTCTCACCTTCACCGATTTTCAAATTCCCTCCTGCTCCCGCTCCCGCTTCTGCCATCTAAAATCATCAGTTGTTACCTCATCTGAATTCTTCTCATTCTTAGGAATGACAATTTTTGCAAACCAACATCCAGTCTTAGCATCCATGTCTATCATTTCCATAGTCTTAGGTTTTTTAATCTTTACCTCCTTGCCTAAACATCTTCTCACCATGTCATTATCACGTAGAGAAATTGGTACAATGCTCCTCTTTTTACTGATCTAGGATCAGAGCCATATTGGTGTATCTACTGAATCTTTAGTAGGAAGGGTTTGTAACACAGTCAAAACAACAAATAGAGTGTCATTGGTGCCCTATTATTTTCTCATTTCTCAATCCCTTTCAATGTTATCCAAATTAATCACGTCTAGAGTCTGATCTTCCATTGGGTTTTGTTCTTTCTCAACAGAGTCCAATTCTATAACTTCATGGTTGATTGCAACCTTCTTCAGCCTCTTGCTTTTGGAACGTTTAGTCCTTGCTAGAGTGGGAGATTTTACTGATGAGGAAGCCTTCTTTGTTAAGTTGATCTCCAAATAGACTGTACCTGCCATATCAAGTTCAACAGGAAAATTAGGAGAAGAGGTTTCATTTTTGGGAAATAGAGCATCCTAGGTTTGTATATGAGTTTTTGGCTCAGACATCTTTAACTTGCCCAATCTTTTCTCCCTTAACCATTTTTCTACTCTTTTGATCACATTAAATGTCTTGTATTGAATAATGTCCTCCTCTTGCCTATTCCAATCTATTTCTGCTAGGGTTTCATTCTATACTCTACTATTGTATTCAAAATCCATCATTTCTTCATCTAGTTCACACTCTTTAACTCCTTTAATGCTCATAGGAAGTTTCATTCCTACAATTTTCCCCAAAGTGAGATGGGACCATAATCTCCCGCGTACCTCAAATTCATTCTCACAATCTTCCCAGCAGTCCTCCAATTGAGCTATGTGAGTGAAGCCTTCTTTCATTCCCAGGTAAGACCTAGCAAAACCCTTACTGTCAAATTTTGGGTGTGTAATATATGTTTTGAGCTTAAAGATTTTAACCTCTACTACTAAATTGAGCGCATCTGAGACAAATTTACAATAGTAATGTCCTAATTACATAGGAAAAGTAATTCCTGAAGGTTGCTCTCCTTTCAAGATTTTATCTATAATAGCTAATTATCTCCAAACCTCTGTGAGTACCAGATGATGTAGTTCATATTTGGGCAACCTGAAGGGCTCACCCTTGAATCTACCTACCCTGATGTAGGTAAACCTATTAAATTGAATAAAGAGACTACCATAGGTTTTAATTAGTTATATGGCTTCATCAAACAACCTTTTGTGTAAGCTCCCACGTAACTCAAAAACCAGATGACCCAAAAATATGTCATTCACTCTGGGAAAATTCTCTAAACATCTCTTTAGCTGCAACAGGGGATAGCAATCATAAATTTTAATTCCTGGCATCAAGGGTTCATGAGGTAACCCAGGCCAATGTTTGGAAATGGCTAGAATATAAAACAAGAAAGAAGACATGAATAAACCTATGATTCCTACGAATTTGGCTAACCCTTCATGTAACTTCTCAGCAATGAGCTCACCCTAGTCTAAGAATTTCTCTCCTTTCGTTATCACTTGTATATAAAAGAATATCCAATCTTTCGAGTGAAATGTATGTTGATTTCCCTTAACCCTATTTAATAGAATAACCAAATATTTTATCTCAAGGATAAGATGTTCATGGTTTAGGGGTTTTGGAAGATGGGAGCTACCTCTCTTAGTATCTAGTAGCCAGTCATTTGCAATTACATTTTTATATTGTTTCTTCTTCTTTGTGAAGAATGAATAAGTCGTACCAATAGTCCATGCTTCATATTCCTCCTTATCAAGAATTCCCATGGTAGATATTACCATTTCCCTATCAATTCTTACCAAAAATTCACCATAATTAGTGCAAATGCACTTCTGATTTCCATCATAGTGATTCATACATTCTATAACCAGCTCCAAGCATGGGGTTACAGTTGGCAAAGAGACAGCTTCAATCAAACCACTTTGTCTATTTTTCTCTTCTATAAAACATTTCTGAGGGTTTCTCAATATTCAAAGAATTTCCTCAATAGTCACATTCAGAAGGGCTGTGTCTTCTAACTCTGGAAGAGAACTAACTAGACTAGATGAGGACTTCAACTTAGGAAACAATGACCTATTATACTTCATCTTATCTAATAATTAAAATCCTAGAATAAGAAGACAAGGAATTTGAGAAGAAACTTGAAAACTTGATATTCTTCAGTAGACTTCTTAAGCTAGAAGTTCAGAGTTTGACGACTCACCAGAATTCATGAAAATATCAGTGCTACGACCTTGAAATTACCTCCTTTATTTCTCTAGCTCTGTGATGATGAAATAAATCAAGACTGAATGAGAAAAAAAAATATAACCTTCATTTATAAAGGAAAAAGGTCTACCTTGATTGGTGGCACACATAAACATTCATTTCATCTGTGTGAACTAAATGTTGAAGTGACATTATTCAGACATCTGATTAATTAACTGTCATTTCGCACCCTTTGAATTTAAAAAATAATGATTAAATCTCCTGGAAAAAAGGTATGATTGATTAAAATTTGAAATGATCCATGTTATTCTCTATCCATACCATCATTACCTTAATTTATTATGAAATCTGCCATGGATCCAAAATGAAAATCTTTAGATTTGAACTTTTGAAATGGAACATTGAAAGTTCAATTAAAAATTAAATTGAAAGTTCAAATTGAAAATGATAGACTTGACCAAAGACGCAATGACTTCTTAAATTGATAACAAAGACTCATCTTCCACTTGCACTTGTATAATTTGAACTTTCAAAGATCAAATTAAATTTCAAATGGAAAACCACTTAAAGGAAAGCTAGACGGAACAAAGCCACGACAATGCTAGATGCGCAAGCCAAATTTGAACATGGGAATTTGAACTTTTGATAGTTCAAAATAAAGTTCAAAACAAAGTTCAAAAACTAAAAATTCATAACAAAGAGGAGAAACAACAGAAATAACATCGGCAAAAGGAAAAAATAAAACCAGTGTAATAGTTAATCAAACCTAATTGGGGTAATTAGGCCTATAAAGCATATTAGTGTTTAGGCACTATATATTTGAGTCACTATCTGTCAACTTGGAGATATTTTGTAACTTGATAAAAGGGTATCTAAATCTTCCCTTAGTTTTCCTAATTGTTTTGGAAGGTGACTAGTTGTAGTGCTCGGTCATTCAAGGGGTTAACACATATTGTTGCTCAACATATGTAAGGAAGTTAGGTGCCTAAAGAAGAAGTACCATAAACAATAGTCTTGTATGAAATTGACTATTGGATTTGTGTCATATTGGTCATGAATAGGGACTAGACAAAGTGATCCAACCCCATTCAACAAATTCACATGGCCTCTTGTATGTCATTAAAAGTTGGTGTACCCGAGTATGGTTATTGGGAGTGATTGTCCAAAAGCAACCCAAAATAGGAACTTGATGTTAGAATACTTCAGGGATAACTGAGAGGGGGGGGGGGTGAATCAGTTATCCGTAGCTTTAAATATTTTGTACTTATTAATCCAGATTGATATAAATTAAATGCACATTCAGATAACACATTACACAACACATCAATTTGGTTATGGGAAACCAAATGGTAAAAACCCCGGTGGGAATTAGCACCCACAAAGAACTATAGTGTTTATAGTAATCCATGTTAAAAGATTTTTCAACCCTGTTAGGATTTATTCATTACAATGCAGTAGTATAGTGACCTGGTTAAGGTTCTGACCCTATTAGGAGTCTTTTACAATAACCCTATTAGGGGTGGTGGACTCACTATCCAAGGACTCACTGTCCAAGTGGTGAAGGCTACAACCTTCTGGATATTTGATACACACCGTATCAACATGATGAGCTGATGCTTGTGACACTGCTTGTCTGATCAGTTCCTTTTATGCACCGATGCTTTAACTTCTTGTAAAGAACTATAACAATATTATCTATATTTTGAAAGCTTCAACTTTAATATCTATTTTATCAACATATGATAAATATAGCTCTGCTACTTTAAAACTCTGCTATGCTTTTCTTATCTCTGGCTTTCACAACTCTTCTTATCACAAATGACCTTCTATAAGTACATACTCCAAGTATGAGATCATGGGACCTGTTAGACAACTCTTCATAACATCCTTGTCG
>MU225900.1:9678145-9691022 GCA_018584345.1 Thuja plicata | reverse complement strand
ATATCAACTTCTTGTGTAGCAATCTCAAAGATCTCAAAGCCAACACATTGTAGATGTGTAATCATTTTGTTCTTCCAATCCAGATAGTTCTCTCCATCGAACTTAGGACTCTCTTTTCTGAAGTATGTCATCTGATCTACCTTAAGCTGTTAGGATTTCTCTCCAAGGCACTTGGCTTTGATACCAATTGTTAGAATACTTCAGGGATAACTCAGAGGGGGGGAGGTGAATCAGTTATCCACAACTTTAAATATTTTGTACTTATTAATATAGATTGATATAAATTAAATGCACATTCAGATAACACATTACAAAAAACATCAATTTGGTTATGGGGAAACTAAATGGTAAAAACCCCGGTGGGAATTAGCACCCACAAAGAACTATACTGTTTATAGTAATCCCTGTTAAAAGATCTTTCAACCCTGTTAGGAGTTGTTCATTACAATGCAGTAGTATAGTGACCTAGTTAAGAGTCTAAACCTGTTAGGAGTCTTTTACAATAACCCTGTTAGGGGTGGTGGACTCACTGTCCAAGGACTCACTATCCAAGTGGTGAAGGCTACAACCTTCTAGATATTTGATACACACTATATCAACAAGATGAGCTGCTGCTTGTGACACTGCTTGTCTGATTAGTTTGTTTTGTGCGCCGATGCTTTAACCTCTTGTAAAGAACTATAACAATATTATCTATATTTTGAAATCTTCAACTTTAATATCTATATTATCAACATATGATAAATATAGCTCTACTGCTTTAACACTCTGCTCTTCTTTTTTATCTCTGGCTTTTGAAACTCTTCTTATCACAAATGACCTTCTATAAGTACATACTCCAAGTATGAGATCATGGGACTTGTTAGAAAACTCTTCATAACATCTTTTTCGTCTCTACTAAGCGCGCAAGCATAATTACAACCGTGCAAGTACAAACTAAATAGGCGTGTCGCTTCACTAAGTTGGCTTCACCAAATTGACCATAACATTGCAATCTTCTTGAAACATGTTTGGTGCCTTTAGATTAATATCAAAAACTCATAATTAATCATGAATATACACACGCATATCTTGATGATAAGTGCAACTCAAGAAACACGTTATATACATCGGCCTTAAACCGTTATACCTCCAGAACTGTAACCGTCAATAATAGAATTACATATCTTTACTAAAACATCATATCTGGGTCTGCATGTATGAACATAGCATAATAAACATGTCAAAAACATGTATCTATCCACGCAAGTCTTCATTTCATCATATGGATAAGTACATACAAAAGTACTAATGTGTATTATATGTTGTCATCAATGACAAACATACAATCAATCAACTGTTCAAAATCAAATCTCCAACACTTGAATCATCAACATTGGATGTTGTATTGAAGTTGGAAGTTGTTTACAAAGGTGAGGAGCTTATAAAAAGTGACCTCCTTGAAAAGTTAAGAAGTTCAGCCTTGTTGGAAAAACTAGGCCTATAGCCTCTACATCAGTTTGATGACATGTAATTGATTAAATGTTTGATAATGTTAAGTTGAAGATACTGCAAGGCATTAAATTAGTTAATGGTTTCTCTTGTCATTGATGTCAACTTAATATCATCTGTACAGTTATGTACATAATGCCAAAGAATTTAGAGAATTAATGGAACAAAGGTTATGCTTTTAGCAATGCATAAAAGTCAAGTATTTGTTAATCCTTAAGTTTTGTTGATGATTAGTGACCTACACTTAGTCATTTACTTAGGAAGTTTTAGTTGGTTATCGCTGTGGCTAAGCTAAACATTAAAGTGAGCTAAACATTAAAGGCCAAGCAATATTGTCGAGCAAGTTTTAGGTTGACGAGTTACATCATGCTGAGCTGAGTAGAATATGAAGTGTCGAGCGACAGAGATGTTAAGTGCCGAGTAGAACAGTTTTTGCATACATGTCAGGATTGATTCAAACTTTGATGTAAATTGTTTTAGCCGACTTGCATGAGATTTGGGCCAACATTTGTACACATTTAATATTTTTCTACTGAGTTAATTACGAATTTAATTTTTTTATACTATGCATGGCATGGAGCCAATCAGGAAATCAGAATGCATTGGAAGCATAAATAATAGATCTTGATCGTTGATCTAGATCTCACTGCCAGATCTGAAAAGACATATACGATTGCTTCTAACCCTAGAAAACAAGTGTGTGTGAGAGATATATAGAGAGAGAGGTTGTGTGTTCATGAGAGATGAATAATAAGATATTTTGAGAAGAAGCATAGATCAAGAAGAATGACAGAGCAGTGAAAAGCAGAGTAAAGACATATCAGATTGTGAGATCACAAAAGGTATTGGAAAGAGAAGATCCATCATCAGCATCTGAGTGCATAACAAAGGATCACTACTTGAAACATTCTAATAGGTGTATCAGGTGAAATTTCTTAACAAAGTGGTTCTAGCAGACCGTTTTAAATCTCTTAGCCAAGTGCTTACTTTACTATAAGTTGAAATCCTTTAACAAGGTAGATTCTAATGATCTTTAGTTCTTAACTGAACAGACCTTTAACCAGGTAGATTGCATTTTATAATCAAAATCTTGTAGCCCTAATAGGCACACTTTATTACTGCAGTAGTGAAGATTTTGTGGGTGTCATCTCCATCCCAGTTTTACCTATTTGGGTTTCTAGGTTACCAAAATTCTGTGTTATGAGCTATACATTTCATGTTGTTGATGCTATCTAATGTTAGGTTAAATTCATATATGTATGGATGTGGATAAATTTGTTTTAAGTGGTTAATTTTTAAGATCTGATTCACCCCCCCTCTCAGTATCTTATTTTCCCCATTATTGTACTTCCAACAATTGGTATCAGAGCATATTTCACCTACAAAATCTTTTAATCAACTTGTGATTACAGATCTTGAGATGGAGGTTTACAAGTTGGGTAAAGTCATTGAAATCAGAAGATCAAGATTCAGCTAGCATTACATTAGCTTGAGATAGCAAGACACGAATTGAAGAAATCATTGACAGCTAGGAAATATTTGGCCAAACAAATGAATGATACTCATTACTAGGAAGATGACACTACAAATCTATTTCAGAATGAAGATTCTACTGAGAGTGATGCAGCAATTGCAAATCTACTGGAAAAGAAAAATGCACTATGTGAAGAAGTTAGAATCTTGAAAAGAGAACAAGAAATGCAGACAGTGAGACTATGTGAAGTAGTGGAACAAAAGAAGAAAGATGAAGATGAAAAAGCTATGGCAGAAGAAGATAAAAGAGTGATAACTATCAGACTTGATGAAAGGACACATGATGTGTAAATGATGACAATCAATCAGGTTGACATGGAAAATCAACTGCTACTTGCAAATCAGGAGATTAGTAGGAAAGATATGGAAATGATGAATCTGAGATCTGAGAACAATCAATTGAAAGATGACTTAAGATCTGAGAAGGAACTGAATGAAAGGTTGAATAAACCTAATGAAGCTTTGACTCATTTTGAGAATATGATGGAAGCATCAAGGATGCCAAAGGATTCTTCTGGATTAGGTCACACTGAACCAAAGACATATGCTGAGAAAGGAGAATCATCTAAGAATGGTGAAAGGAGGAATGCAAAGACAAAGCACAACAAGCCTATTTTCCACCACTGTGGAAAACCAGGTCATACAGAAAAAATTTGCCAAAGCAAGAAAGGTAAGTCCAATCCTAAACCTAAGTTTAATGGTTACTATTTTAATTGCAAGAAATTTGGACATAAAGCACATGAATGTTGGACTAAAGCAAGTGTTGCACCTCCCAAACCAAGATTTAATGGTTATTGTTACAAGTGTCAGAAACATGGTCATAAAGCACAAGACTATAGATCCAATGCTAAACAACAATGGACATCAAAGACACAAACAAAAGCATCTAGGAAAGGAAACACTTACAACTCGGATTACAATACAAGGTAGAGTTGTCATTACTATGAAGAATATGGACATGCACTTGAAGATTTCTTAAAGACATATTTCAGAGGGAAATCTACGAATAGGATGAATGGAAGCTTAGTCTATTTTAGTTGTTTGAAGATAGGTCACCTTAAGAGAAAGTGTAGGACAAGAGTTCCTGCTCCTACCGTTGAAGAAATAAGAGCACAAATGAACCAAACATGGGTAAGGAAAAAAGAGCTGAGAAATAGTGAATCCACTGAAGCCAAGGTCACCCAATCCAATGGATCATGTGATCACACCATCTCTAACTGAGCAATAGTCGTATGTAAGGAACTGCATTCAAATTTCAAATTTTACATCAATTCCTAATATGTAAATGTGCCAAAGTCCATATCTGCATATATTAAGATGCACCAAGACATGTTTGTGACAAGTGCCGAGAAGAGTTAACTGCACTATAGGTGCTGAGTTGATTGGCCGAGTAAGTTGTGTGATGGTCGAGTATTGTAAGCCGAGTGGTATGCAAGTTGTCTTAGTCAGCCAATGACAGCTAGCTTGCACTAACCTAACAGGAAAAATATTTATTGCTTACCTACCTTGACCTTTCGAGTCTACATAAGGATGAACAGTCTATTCTTCATTTTACCTTGTGATTTTCAGCATTCACAGAGAGATCGAAGAAGTTGCAGAATTTATCTTAGTAAAGTTTGTTTCAAAATTTTTGTTAGCGTGCCATTGATAACCCTAAGTTGAACAGTGCGAAGTGTTACTTTTTGAGGTACCCAGTTCTTCATTCTTGAACCCTAATTTTTAGAAATTATGGCTGCAAGTTCTTCTGCACCAGTCAAAGGAATGAAGGAGGAGCTAAAAAAAATTAAGCTAGTAAGAAGTGATGCATGTGCACCACCTAAATTTTGAGCTGTTCCCGAAACAACAATTTTAAGTGATCTAAATGGAGCCCTCTCATCAATCCCACCAAAGGTACTTATGATCCATGATGTTAGATCCTATTACATGGTTAAGATTGGCGAAGTAGGTGATAACAAATTTAGGAAATCCTACAACAAATTATGCAAAAATGGAGTTCTGAAAGATGAATTCAAACATTTAGACAACAAAGGGTTAACTCATGCCCTAGATTTTTTGCTAGACTTCAAGGATGAATGGATCAAGGTTGTTCTAAGCCAAGTTCATAATATGCATATGTGATTAGACAATGGACCAGTTAGGATCATAAAAGATATTATTCATCAAGTTACTAGATATCCTGTTATCAGTGGTAAACGAACAATGAGAGATCAAAAGAAAGAAGAGATAGCAGCTAACATTGAAGTTGTCTAGAATAACAGAGGTATGACTATCTCTACAATTGAAGATTTGGAACTTGACTTTGGAGTGAGAGTGATTGCACACAAGTTCTATTAGTCGAGCTGATTGGATAGTGTTCCCTATACAACTATGGACCAAGCATGGAAGATAGTCAAGAGGAATCACACCTATGACCTTGCTGAACTGCAATTGACTCAACTAGCTAAGAACTTACTATCAATTAGGAAAGCTAAAATCTCATCATGTAAGTTTGGTTCTTTAATAGTTTGCATATTCTTCTATATATAAAAGTCATTTCCTACATTGGGAAATATTGTTTGGAAGAAGGAAAAACCTATTACTGTGTAGATTAGTGAATGTATTCAGAAATTGGGCAATAATTTCAATAGTATTATGGGAAACTACTTTGTGGAATTCAAAAAGAGAATGAGGTTGAGGACTAGAATTCCTATTTCACTTGTGGAAAAGCATTATGAAGAGATATGTTTCCTAGTCGATACAGATTACACTTACATTCAGGCTGTAACACCTAGGGTATCATGGTTGGAGCCATTTCCCTATGAAGTTAACATTGATGAAACATCAGTAGCTATCACAACACTCCTAGCAGATGAGATTGATACAAAACCAAAGAGATTTGGAAATTATGATGAAGCCAAGAAAAATATATCCATGAATCTTAAGGTAGGAACCATGGAGAGAAAGATGAAAAAGATTGTGAAAAATCTGAAAAAGATGGTTGGATTGCTGAGTGATGAGGAGCTAGAGGATGCACCTCTAGAAATATCTACTAGACAGGGAGAAGATGTATCTGAAGAACAACAATTAAAAGTTAGTGAATCTAAAGAAGAGATTAATGTTAAGGCAAAAGGAAAGAAACCAACAGTAGCCAAGGTAACTAAGCCGAGTAAAGAAAAACCTAAAGTTACTCCTCCCATTGCAAATCATCCAAGGACAAGAGCATTTTTTTCCACATCACCTGTAGAGAAATTTTTTTTTATGTAAAGAAGATTGGAGAAAGTAGTTCTGGATCAAAGACAACATTTGCAACAAAGGCTGTGCCGAGCCTACAAGTTAAGAGACCGAGAAGGAAACTGCATTTGGATCCCAAAAGTGATGAAGACAAGACCAAAACTGATGATCCCAACAACATACCAATAGCACCATTCAAGAGACCCAGAGATATTAATGAGGTATGTGAGAATTTGATAAATTCTACAGGGTTATCTGGCTTTAAGTTTATCAAGTATGAAAAATTGAAGGTAGATGATAAGCATAAAGTTCAGGAAGTTCTACTAGACATGATGTACAACTTCAAGTTAACCCCTATAGAGATAAGAAACATTGTGCCAAGTGAGTTATATGAGTTTCTATCTGGAAAATGGGAATTTGCACTCACAACTAAGAGACAGATAAGAGAAGGCACATTAGCGCAAGTCATTCCTGAGCTAACTAAGAAACAAAGAGAAAAATTTGTTGAAGAGTATAAGCATAAATTCATACCTAAACAGAGAGGTTATGCTATTTTGAAAAATGATAAGGTATAGTACAGTAGAGTACTAGGATTTGGAAGGAAATCTTTGGATTAATTACTCCAAAAGAGAATAAGAATGATGAAGGAACATCTGAGCCAAAGGCTAAAGAAATTGAAACCACCCTTGCACCACAAAAATCAATAGTTCAAATTACTAATGAGCCTGACAAGACTGGAGTAGAAGCACAAGAAAAAATAGAGATAGTAAACACTGTTGATCTGACAATTGACAGTCCAATTGATGACTCTAGAAATTTGGATGTTGAGGGTCAGGATGAGCCGAGAGACTCAACTATTGAATCACCTATCAAGGCAACTAAGACTAAAGAAGAGAAGAGTACAGAGGAAGATGAAGAGAGAACTCAAAAGGAACCTTAGGATAAAGATGCTCAAAAAGAAGCAGAAAAGGAGAAAACAAATGAACAAGAGGTAATTACACAACATTCACCTATTTTAGAGGTTGTGAAATCAGTCCTAGATAGTAGTGAGGAGATAAGGGATACTAATAATGAGCCTAAGGAACAAGAGGTAGTGCAAGTGTTGGTTGATCTACCACACTCTGCATCATCAACTCCCACTGGACTTAAAGCAGGAGGCATGCCTGATCAACAAACAATTTTGATTGAATTGAAAGATGCATTGGTGGCTACTACTGAAACTGGAAAAAGTATTGTAGAAACAAAGCCGAGTAGTAGCTCACCTAAATTTAAGAGGAGGAAAGTTATGAGGAAGAAGTCTTTGATTCTTGATGTCACATTAGATGAAGTTATTGTGATTCCACCATGGGATCCAAATGTTTTGTCTTATAAACAGATCGAGACTCTTCAAGATCTACTCAAGAGAAAGAAACTGCAAGAAGAAATGAAAAGAGAGAAGAAGCAAAAGCAAGTGATACATGACATTAAGGACATATTTGTAAAGGATTTTGACATGGAGGATGAAAATCCTCAAGCTCCTATTCTTGAACAGTTAGTTCATATTGTGCAAAAGGTAAATGATGACAACATTGAAGCCAATGAAAAGTTATTGCAATGATCTAAGAGAAAATTTGAGAACAAAGTACTAGCAAATCTCTGGAGAGATTGCAGTAAAGCAGGTTGAACTTTCCTCTCTTGTAGAAATTTTGGAGGAAGTTGCAACTAATGTTTATTCTTTGTATAAGAAGTTATGTGATGTTGAATTATTCACAAAGGATAATCTATAGGCATTAGAGAAATTGTAATTAGACTTAAAGTCAATTGGAAGTTCACTGAGTATGGATGCTATCACTAGCTCCTTACATTTTAACAGATTCACTTATGCACAAAGGAGGATAGCCGAACTCATGGCTAAAGATGGTCGGATTAGGACCAAATTGATTACTATCCTGACAAGCATGATACCTCATCTAGAGGTCATTCAGAAAGAACTTTTATCTGCAAACAAATTGGTTAAGAGAGATTCTCATCTCTCCACTACAAAAAGTTTAGTAAGTCTAGCTGCTGAGCTAGAAGTCAAAATAGAGGTTATGAAGTTTGTTAAGGAAAGTTGGGACACTACATTTGCATCCACCTTACAACTTCATAAATAGTTTTTGGACAAGTATAAATTGACCCCACCTACAATCAGTGACAAAAACAAGGGGGAATCTGACAGGACTGTCAAGGATACAACATAAGGAGGTCAGTAAAGGTATCAATGTAAATATTTTTTTTGAAGGCATGTATACTCTATAAATTTTTGTATGTAGTATGATGTACATTCCTAGGGGGAGTACATTGTATACTTAGGAAACATTTTGGATGGAATGATAAGTGTGTTTTTTCCACTAATATCAAAGGGGGAGATTGTTAATCCCTAAGTTTTGTTGATGATTAGTGACCTACACTTTGTCATTTACTTAGGAAGTTTTAGTTGGTTATCACTATGGCCAAGCTAAACATTAAAGGCCAAGTAACATTGTCGAGCAAGTTTTAGGTTTCCAAGTTACATCATGTCGAGTCGAGTAGAATATTAAGTGCCGAGTGATAGAGATGTTAAGTGCCAAGAAGAACAGTTTTTGCATACATGTCAGGATTGATTCAAACTTTGATGTAAATTGTTTTAGCCAACTTGTATGAGATTTGGGCCGACATTTGTATGCATTTAATATTTTTCTACTAAGTTAATTACACATTTAACTATTTTATACTATGCATGGCATGGATCCAATCAGGAAATCAGATTGCATTGGAAGCATAAATAATAGATCTTGATCGTTGATCTAGATCTCACTGCCAGATCTGAAAAGACATATAAGATTGCTTCTAACCCTAGAAAACAAGTGTGTGTGAGAGATATACAGAGAGAAAGGTTGTGTGTTCATGAGAGATGAACAGTAAGATATTTTGAGAAGAAGCCTAGATCAAGCAGAATGACAGATAAGTGAAAAGCAGAGTAAAGACATATCAGATTGTGAGATCATAGAAGGTATTGGAAAGAGCAGATCTATCATCAGCATCTGAGTACATAATGAAGGATCAGTACTTGAAACATTCTAACAGGTGTATCAGGTGAAATCTCTTGACAGAGTTGTTCTAGTAGACTATTTTAAATATCTTAGCCGAGTGCTTACTTTAGTATAAGTTGAAATCCTTTAACAAGGTAGATTGAAATGATCTTTAGTTCTTAACCAAACAGACCTTTAACCAGGTAGATTGTATTTTTTAATCAAACTCTTGTAGCCCTAACAAGCACACTTTATTGCTATAGTAGTGAAGATTTTGTGGGTGTCATCCCCACCTAGTTTTACCTATTTGGGTTTCTGGGTTACCAAAATTCTATGTTATGAGCTATACATTTCATGTTCTTGATGCTATCTGATGTTAGGTTAAATTCATATATGTATGGATGTGGATCAATTTGTTTTAAGTGGTTAAGTTTTAAGATCTGATTTAGCCCCCCTATTAGTATCTTACTTTCCCTATTATTGTACTTCCAACAGTATTCACCAAGTGACATACAAACACCGACAAATTGCACACCATCGGTAAAGGAAAAGAAGAAAAGTCACAGTGATACCCGATGAGCAGAAGACAGTGTTGCCCGACAAAGCCAAACCACAAGATGCCTGACGAGCTAAAAATAGAGTTTCCCGACGAGTAAAAAATCCAATGATGCCTGATAGACGGAGAACCCTAAGCTAGCTGGAGTCATACCGACAAAACTGGCAGTTGTAACCGATGACTCATTAAAGGATTGATCGATGGAACAGAGAGTTTAGAAAACAAAAAAGTATCTAGCTGGCAAAGAGCTAAAGATAGACTTAATTGGTTTTTTTCTTTGTTTTATTTGACCAAAGTTAAGTAATTGATTTAAAGTTGATTTATACAGTTGGCATGAAGATAACTATGAGACAAATCAAGAGTTATGCTTTAAATCAAATTGGCTGGATTTTTTTTCAGACCAAGAATCAAGAATCAAGAGTCAAGAATCAAGAAACAGTGAATATCATGTCTATATAAGAGACAAGATTAATTCATCTTCGTATCACATGAAAAGGGGAGTGAATAGAAAGAGGATGCTAAAGAGAAACTGATGAAGAACAACTTCATGCAGTACTGATCAATCAAGCTGAAGGAGAGCTAAGGAATTCTACAGACACCAAAAAATAGTAAGAACAACATCATAGAGAAGAAAGTATGGAGTACAAAAGAATTTAATTGATATATTGATCAAAGAGGTAATGTACTTAAATAGATTTGAAAATCTACAATTCAAGTTGCATTAGAAACAGGTCATTTTGTTTCAGTTTAACCATTGAAGCATCAAGTCTCTTAACAGAGTAGGAATTAATAGTCTTCTATATATTGAGGTACATCCCAAGGAGTGCCAAAAAGGTTGATTCATGAAAGTAGCATTGGATATGCCCGATGCCTATTAACAGTCTAAGAGAGAGGCTAATTCAAGAATGGCGGCATTAGATGCCCGATACTAAGTGACAACCTATATGTGTAAAATCCTCTAACAAGGTCACACCTAACAGTGTGTTTGTAACCTTTAACAGGGTTGGCTCCTAACAGGACTCACTTCAGAAGGGTGAAAATTTGGGGTATCGATTCTAGTGGTTTTTTTCCCTTAACAGTGTTTCCACGTTAAAAATCCATGTGTTATGTGTGTATGATTCATTTCTTTATTGTTTTGTTTTTGACATAGTTAGCACTGGGTTGATTGGTATACTCTGCATATTTACTGTATTTCAGTACATAGTTATACTACTTATCGGTAATCAAGGAGAATAAGGATAGATAAGGTAAACCGACAGACAGTTAATCATTATAAGTATTTTAGGGAATGCATCTTGTAGGGACATAATAATCTGAGGTTTATTTGATTGGTGGTTAATGTTTGAAGGATAAATTTTTGAGGCCACCGATTCACCCCACCCTCTTAGTTATTACTAACAATTGGTATCAGAGCTTGTGTGCTTAGAAGGAAGGTTTCAAGACCTAAGCCAAAGATCACAAGATGAACAGACGAGATGTGCCCAAGTTGAACAAAGATAATTTTTGTCCATGGTAGAGTAGGATAAGACTCCACTTATCAGGTATTAGTAATGATGTTACTCAATTCCTTGAAACTGAATATGTGTTGAACACAGGAGCACCAACATTTGAACAAATGAGAGAGAAGCATGAACATAATGGCATGATGATAGAGCTTTCTTCCTCACTCTCTGATGCTAAATTTGAAGATGTAAAAGAATGCAAAACCACAAAGTAGAAGTGAGATAAATTGAAGCTTGTACATGGTGGTGACAAAAATGTCTTGAGAGCCAAGGCAGAAAGCCTTAGAGGAAAGTTTGATGATCTGAAAATGAAAGAAGGAGAAAACATCACTTAGTACAACACAAGAATTAAAGAAGTAGTCAATGCTATCTGAGGATTTGGAGGTGTACTGGAAGAAGATATAGTGGTAAGTAAAATTCTAAGAACCTTACTGCCTACTTATGCTATTAGAGTATCTATCATTCAAGAAATGAGAGAAGTAGCAAATAGCAATGTTACTATTAGAATTTAATCTTTCCTTGGTTGAAACTATGTAATTAAAAGATAAACCAAGGTATCCTTATTTGTATTTGTCCTCTAGTCCAAGTAGGAGGACATGTCGCTACTTTGTAATTCCTTTAATAAGAAAAATAGATAGTCCTCCTTAAGAGGAATCTCACATTTGTCACACACAATATGAATGTGGCATTCATAGAAGATGGGAGTTACATGCAAACTCCTCCACTCATCTCTATTTAAGAGATGCCTCTCACACACTTGTTGAATAATCTTCTCTATTCTTTCATTTCTCATTCTTTCTCTCCATATTGTAATGAGCTTTATGCTCCATTTCTCTCTTCTTCTTTAGGATTTGAGCCTCATTCATAATACACAAGGGGTTTTTCTTTGCTTTTTCCCTTTCAAAAATATTTGAGTTCTTGTTGTTGTTGGAGTACTTTGGAGATCTTTTGGGTTGATACTTTGGAGCAATTTCTCTATCCCTCTCTCTCTCTCTCTTGGTGATCTTGGTAACTTCTTTCATGCACTCATACTTGGATTCTTTCATTTTCTCTACTCTTTATAATTTCTAACATGGTATCAGAGCAGGTTTAATCCTTGTTTGTTGAGTGTTTCATGTAGGGGAAGTTGAATAATATTTCAATTGTGAAGGAGAAATATTTTTTTTTGTTATCTAACCATTATTTTGCAGGTTTTTCCTTCATTATTTTCTTGCAATCTAACATCTTTTTCTTTATTCTTTTAAATCTAACTTTTTTTGCAATCTAACCTCTTAGTTTTGGATGGCTTGCCGCCAGATCTAAGCTCTATTCATCTCATTTAAAATTTTATTTAAATCTAACATACCCTCTGTCAAGAAAACCGCAAGGGATTTACAGGTAGCCTATTCTATATTTCAGCTTTAAGTCTATATTAAAATCTATTTCTAACATTCTTGTTGCAGGATTTACATTCATCTTTTATATCATATCTCTATATATCTCTGTTTTTATTTATCTCTGCAGGTTTAAACATATATTTTTTCTCTAATCTATGTGGCTTTGTGCAGCTCATCCTT
>MU225900.1:9634607-9648522 GCA_018584345.1 Thuja plicata | reverse complement strand
GATAGTTTTGTAAATCATTATTGTTGAATATAGAAATCATTTCTGTCAACATGGTTTTCCAGTCTCTGGCCTATCGGCCGCCATAGCTGAATCCTTCTCTCTTCTGTCTGCTTCTTCTTCTTTGTAATTGTCTTGCATGCAGGTGTTCTTGGGTAGATTGATGTTCATCAATTCTAACATCATATTCACAAAGGAACTCCATCCACCTTCTCTGTCTAGCATTCAGATTAGGCTAGGTAAAGATGTACTAAAGGCTACATTGATCACTATGAAGCTCAAACCGATGTCCCAATAGAAAGTGTTTCCATCGTACCAATGCATGAATAACTGAAGCTAACTCAAGATCATGTGTAGGGTAATTAAGCTCATGATCCTTGAGTTTTTGAGACTCATAGGCAATCACTCATCCATCCTGCATAAGGAATGCTCCAATCCCCTCTAATGATGCATTAGCACACACCACAAAATCCCCCACTGGGTTAGGTACAGCTAGGATAGGTGCACTAGTCAAACAACCCATAAGGCTCTGAAAATACTCTTCACAGTTCTCTGTCCAAAAAAATTTCTTCCCTTTCCGCTGAAGAGAAGTGATAGGATGTGCCACTCTAGAGAAGTTCTTCACAAACCTGCAGTAGTATCCCGTAAGACCCATGAAGGTACGTACCCCATACACATTAGTGGGTGTTGGCCACTCCATAATAGCCGAAATCTTGAAAGGATCTACTGAGACACCTTCTCCAGAAATAACATGACCAAGATACTATACCTCAGACTAGAAGAAATCACACTTAGCTAGATTAGCATAAAACTAATTTTTCCTAAGGTACTGCAAAACCTGCCAAAGATTCTCTTCATGCTCTTCCATGGATCTTGAATAAATTAGTATGTCATCCAAGAAGACAAGAACAAAGTGATCAAGGTACTCTAAAAATACTCCATTCATCAAGCACATGAACACTAATGGAGCATTCGTCAACCCAAAAGGAACCACTATAAACTCATAGTGCCCATAGCATGTAGGGAATGCAGTCTTATGGATATCTGTATCCTTGATCCACAATTGGTGATATCCTGATTTAAGATCAATTTTAGAGAACACCTTGTCTCCCTTGATTTGATAAAATAGGTCATCTATGTGTGGCAATAGATACCTATTTTTGATTGTTGCCTTGTTTAACTGTCTATAGTCGATGCACAAGGGTAATGATCCATCCTTCTTCTTGATGAAGAGGATAGATTCTCCCCAAGGAGAAACACTAGGGAGAATTCTCCCCTTCGCCAACAACTACTATAATTGTAGTTTCAACTCACTCAACTCATGAGTGGTCATCCAATATGGAGCTCTAGATATAAGCTCTGCTCCTAGCATAAGCTCTATGCGGAAGTCTATGTCATGCTTTAGTGGAATACCTGGGATCTCACTAGGGAATACATCATTGAACTCTTGTAATATAGGATGATCTAGTGTCTTGAATTTTCTCTCCATTCCATATATCTCATACATAGATACTGCAAACATCTGACAACCCTTCCGCATACATCACTTCATTTGCATAGCAGATATCATGCGAAGGGATATGGGTCGTGGAATCCCCATAATATGACACTCCTTACCATCATCATCCTTACAAAGGATGATCTTCCATATACAATCAATATTAGCTCCATGAGCTCCCAACTAATCCATTCCTAAGACAACCCCATATGATCCCAAAGGAATCACACGAAGGTCAACCAAGGTAATGAACTTCCCTAGGTTCAGTTCACAATTATGAACCAAGGAATTTATAGCTACTTTAGCCCCTAAGGCTAGTTCCACTTGCCAACCTAATGCTTTCTTTGCAGCCACTATCCCACAACGCTCAACAAGGAAAGGTGATATAAAAGAATCGGTCATTCTTGAATCAAACAATATAGAAATATAGGTACCTCAAATAGTACATGAGGTCTCAATAACTGTCCCCTAATGATTTTCCTTTCTGTGATCCAAGGCTACAAATACTCTATGTGATTTCCCTCCTACTATAGGCTCTGAGGCTGTTGGCCTCTGTGTGGAATAACGAGGTGCCCTCTAAGGACAATTCACTACAATGTGGCCAAACTAACCACAAGTGAAACATCATGTCCCTCTAAAATTGCCTCTCCCATTGGAGGGCACAGTCGACTATTGGACACTCCCTCTGCTCACACTAGGTTGTGCGCTCTGAGCTGATTAGTTGGACTGATTACACCTAAAGTGTTGTCCACTCCTAATGCTCTTACCACTCTAGGTAGGAGGTGCAGCCTTCTACTACTGTTGCTACTGGTTCTAACTCTACTTTTTGTTGCCTCTATGATAGTTGGACGGCTTCTTGAAGTTCCCAATGCCCTGTGACTGGTTACCTTTACGGCCTGATCCAGATGCACCACTAGTCTAGCCACCTTGTCGACCTCCATGGCCTACTGCCAATTTAGCCTCTGCAAGAGTGGCTTTAATAACCACAGATCATAGGTTAGATGGCTCAAAGAGCTTTACGTCACCCATGATGCGGGCATTATGCCCTCGCACAAAGTGTTGTATCATAAGTGTAGAGTACTGACTGTATCCTACATACTGTTTGAGCTCATAAAAATGATGCTCATACTGCTCAATGGTCAATGTCAGCTACCTCAAGTTATGGAACTCATTAGCCCTCTACTGTCTCCACTGATCAAAAAAGGAATATCTCTCTAAAGTTCTTAAGAAAGAGCTCCCATATAATAGTGTCCATATGCAGACCCATCTTATCCTCCTCGATCTTACACCAAATAGCTTCAAAGTGTGACAACTGCATCACAACATATCTTGCTTTTGTATTTCTACTAAAAGGTTTCATAGGGAAGACCCTATCTAAGGCTATGAGCCAAGTCTCAACCTCTAAACCAGATCCATGTCCATCAAAAGGAATAGGCTTCCTTCTTATCAGGTCCCTCATGTGGTTTGCTACAACCACATTAGGGTCCACTATAATAGTCCTCCTATGAGGGCTCCTAGACCTCTCCCTCTCTCTCTCCTCTATATGAGAGTGATGTGATACATTCTACTCCTCTCTAACTCTACTAGGGACCAAGACGATTCAGGATAGCCTGAAGCATCTATCTAGTATCAAGTCCCCCAGAATCATCTTGACTCTCTCTCCTCTGATCATCTCTATCCTGAGGCTGACTAACCTGTTGCTTAACACTCATGGAGGGGCTATAATGCCTACCTCTCCCATGGGAACCAGACCCACCTCTGCCACGACCTCTAGTGGCTCTTGTTTCAGGCACGATTCCTTGAAACAAACAAAGATAGATACACAACTCACCACATAGCTCAAATCATAAACTAAAGAATTAAGAATAACCATAAAGAAAAAATATGAAAACAAAAGTGTTGTATGTCTATGTTTTAGTTTCAAGTTCAAGCTAAACACAACCTAATGAGCGTATAATTCCCAAAGTTCCCAATGTAGAAACTAGGGCTCTGATACCAAATGTAACACCCCGCCAGGGAACCCAAGAGAGATTAACCTAAAATATGATACTATGTTTGCTGAATAATTTTTTTCTTAAGTTTACTTAAAGAGACATACATTAATGTAGAAGAAAATACCATTTATTCACATGTCATACACTCACATAGATTACGTGACTCAAGGGTTCCATGACTTTGAATTATGTAAAGTAAAACACAACTAACAATATAACAAAAGATTCTAATTGAATAAATATAACAATTCCAACTTACAAAACCATAATTACAAACCTCATGGATAAACATGAAACCACCATAAAATCACATCCACTGCACATGTCATAGGGTATGTGGTAATCACTCTAATCTACATAATATACAATATCCAGATTAGGAATCACATGCAATACCCTAATATAAGATTTACAATAAAGAATGATATGTATATAATCACTAATGAAGGAATACAAAGAGCTCATCTGCAAAGAACCATCAAGCACTTGGTACAAGAATGTCGAATCTCAATGGGTAAAGAATCAAGTTACCACCCGTCTGCATGGAACCACAAAGGTCCACCCCACCGTGCTAAGGAAGGTGTCATCATGTACGTCTAACCCTTAGGTTTTGTCCTAGCAATCTCAATGTATTTCGACACTTAAGTGACCATACATAGCACCAATGACCTCTCAAAATGACAAGGCCACTAACTATGCCAGGCACCCCTCGAGGTGACTAGCATCTTCTCATCTCCATCTTAGTCTATACTAGAACTCAAGCATGGGTGAGGACACATATTATTAGTTCATTTTAAGATCTCTCAGTTATGCATTTAGTTATCACTTATTAAGAATACTTACAATAAGCAATCCAAGTATTCACTTACGGACATAGACCTTATTGCAAGCCACCTCCTACTACACATCTAGGTAACCTACACTAGGCTCACAAATCCTACAAAGATCTAGCATATGTCAAAACCCGAGTATACCCAATCCAGTATCCATACATAACAGGAACTGTCACATAGAGGTACACATTCAAAATACATAATTGAAAGGGTTTACATGGTCATTTTAGGGTAATCACATGAAAGACACACGCCATTCATAAATAGAAACATAAAACACCCCTCCCAGCCTCTGTATACATACTAGGAAATCTAAAACCCAGATACCCAAAACATAGAGATAAACACATAGGAATAGAAACAACATCAACCCATTACACACACACAGTATAAAGACAATCACCATTCCACTTGCAAAGTAATAGTCTTCTAAAGACTAGGATTCATTAGTTAAACTAAGTTAACCAGTTTAATCCATCTAAAATTCCACCCCTAACAGTCTCAAAGGAACAATGAAAAATCTATTACATCCATATAATTTACATCAATTAAATCCCATTTGCATAAATTAAACCCATTTATAAAATCCATTAATCAATCTAGGGTCATAACTTAATCCAAAATAAATAATATCATTTAAAATAAATTTATTCAAAACTATCTCTAGTACTTAAATAAACTAATTAAAATAATCATTAAATTAATTAAATTAATTTAACTAAACCTAATGTCTTGAGATTAATCAAGAATTTACTAATTTTTAAAATCAACATGAAATACTCTTAATTAAATAATGCATATTAATTACAATTAATAATAAACATATTAATTAAAAATTAATATTAAATATAAATTATAACAAATATATATTAAACTATTTTAAAAACAAAAATAAAAAAACAAATTTTTATAAAAATAAAATTTAAATAACATTGGGGGGACCGGGTCCCCTATGGGCCTCCCCTTCTCTACACTTACGTAATGCATGGGCTGCCTTCGACAGTCCTGTGACTGCCATGACAGCTCAGACCTGCCGAGGTAGTCTCATGACTGCTGAGGCAACACTAGCTATCCTCTGCAGCTTACGCTGCGGCAACCATCATGCCGCGGGGTGGGTGGGGTCAAACCCACCCCCCAAAATACTTTTAAATTTTTAATTTTTAATTTATTTTTTAATAATTTTTTTTAATAAAAATTGAAACTCAATTTTGTTTCTCTTTAAACAACGTTCTTTTTTTTTTTTTAACAATTTCTGAAAACAGAAATATTAGGAAGGGAAATTTATTTTTTGTCTTTTCCTAATTTTTGTCCTCTGGTGAACTTTTCCCATTGGACTATATTTTTCCAGGGAGTAAGTTTTTTTCCAATAATTAAACTTTGCAAGGAATAATTTCAAAGGGGAGATTTATTTTTCTCTCCTCTATAGTTTAGACTATAATGCAAATTAATTTATTGTTTTCTAGGAGATTTCTGTTGAATTTTCCTACAAAATTTTGCCAGCATAACACTACCATGCCAAGTCTAATCAAACATAAGAAATTCAGATCCAAGGATTTTGCAGATACCCAAAAATATAGAAACACTAATAAAATACCTAGATTCTAAAAGATTAAACATGCATCTACTCAAACATTAAAAACCTCAAAATTACAAAAATTGAAACAATATAAGGAACACAAAACCTACCTTGATTCCAATGTAAGAAACTGGGGAAATGTGCCCTTGAAGATGATAGAAAACCTAAAAACCTCCAAGCACGAATCAACCACAAAGATCCAAACACATGCAACCAAGTAGTCACACAAATCTCCAATCCAACAAGAAACCACAAAACCCCCCCAATTCTCCAAAAATACAAGAACACCAAAAGCTCTCCAAAAATGCCTTCACCCAAAAACCTGTTATCAGGGAATGAGAAGAGAATTCTCCTAAAGAGAATCAACTTCCCCAAATTATGCAAACCCTCATGACAACTCCCAAGTCAATCCCTAAAAAGACTCAACTTGAAATTGAAAGAAATTCATAATTAGATAATTAAAAATATCTTTTATTCCACAACTCAACTTTGACTCCTAATATCTAGTTGAGATTTTTGAATTTGAAAATACTTTTTCAACACATTCATGCACATGTAATTAATCAAATATTAAATAAAATAAATTAAGTATTTATATCACAATAATACATGCAACTAAATATTTAATCATTTAATTAATTATAAAAGCATATTTACTTTAATTTTCAATTAAATACTTAATTAAATCAAAATATTCAAATATTTGATTTTAATTAATTATCTCACATAAATATAGGATATAATTAAATATTTAATTCAACTATAATCCATTAAATCATAAAACATAGAAAATAACTCAATAACCCAATAAATCACCTAAAAGCAAACACGAGCAAAATAAACATACTCAAGGAAGGGATATTCGAATTTCTGTCAACTAGATGAATCCGGATAGGGTAGTCAAACTGAAACTCATCCAGATGAAAATCACTCAATAACCCAATAAATCACCTAAAAGCAAACACAAGAAAAACAAACATACTCAAGGAAGGGATATTCAAATTTCTGTCAACTAGATGAATCCGGATAGCTTAGGTTAGGGTTTCAGATCTGTATGTTACCTCCCCTCTTTACCATTGAGATGCATATATGGGCACGCTCACTCTTGCCAATTTAGGGAAGATGATGCCCTATACCTGCAATCCTATCATTAAAAGAAAATGCATGTACATACAGTATAATATCACAAACAATGATAGGGATCGGTCAAATGTGTGGATCTTGCAAAGTAAGTAACTACGTCTCTGTCCTCTACCATGACAACACATCAACAAGTACATCAACATATAAGACAACCATACACATGTAAGTATGGGGTAAGTACATCATAATTTTAAATCAACATATAGTAATCATCATTATAAAATCGTCACATCTATCTATGCATATGATAAATCCATAACATCATAATCTAGAATCACCATCAAATGAAACAATAATAGCTCACATGAAAAGTAGCCTAAAAGAATCCAGCCAATCAACTGAAACCACTGCCTAAAAGAGTACGACATCAAACTGAAAGCAAAATATGAGTGGGTATTACACTTTGTATTGGTATATTTTGAATTGTATGTGGAATTTCATCTCTAAATGATATATTTGAGCATCTATTAAACTTAATAAAAACATAGGTTGACCATACTAGTAAGGAACTTCCAATTTTGTTTTTTATATTTTAAATATGTCATAGAATTCCATTCACAAGCCTTGTTTCTATTAAAAAAGTGGTCAAACCAGTTTCTATTATAAGACACGATTTATAAATTGTGTTCATGTAACGAATTGATAATGATTAATCCTAATTAAACCATAATGGACTTGCTGACACAAGGAGGATATGGAGAATCGGGGCTCAATACACTCCCACGCAATCCAAACCAACATGCAGAACAGATTGAAAGAAACAACACAAGAAGGGAGAGAAAGGAAGAAAAAAATTATTATTATTTCATCAAATAACATACATGTCAGGCTGTAATGCCTTCACAGTTATGGCCATATACATTTATATATTACAGAATAATCTTCATACATGCGAGGTCACAAACCTGTGATCCAAATCTGCTATCAAAATTTGCTGCCCAAAATTGCTCTCCCAGAAACTAAGAACATTAACCAAATATATATAAGAGACCAAAAAATAGGTCAGCTTCAAAATCCTAAAGCTCCAACATAGGAAATAGCAAAGACCCAGATTTAGGTCCACACGCATCCTAAAGAGAGTGACCAACATTAATTACGCTACAAAAATTAAATGCATACGTCGACTAGAAGATCCAATGTCCAAAAACTACCTCATTGAGAAAGACTATCAAGCATAGAGAGAAGTCGGTGAAAACCACAGAGCAGCCAAGATCAGCCACCAAGACCCATCAATGAAGCTAACCAAAACAAGTAACCGAGTGCAAGTGTTGAAATAATAAACCTTCAATCGACCAAGCAAAGCAGTTATCGAGCACTTTACCGAGAAGTATCCAACAAGCTACCAAACCAAAAAATATATATTTTTGGTTGATATAGGATTGCCAAGAACCCAAGATGATCCTGCATTAGACACTTGAGGTTAAAATAAATTATTATTTGAATCATGAATCAGTTACAACCTAAATTGAATCCAATTCAGATTGAAAATCCAAGATGAGTCCTCAATCAGTCTGTTCTTCCACTTTACTAGATATTCCATGTAATCCTTTCCTCTTGTACTTCTACCAACTCTCTGTATCAAAATTTTCTCAACTTATTCTATATGTTTCTTAGGATAATAATTTGGTGTTTTCACTTCATAAGGTTCACAAAACTCATAGAAATCTGAAATATTGAATATAGGTGATATATCCATGTCACCAGGTAATTATACTTCATAAGCATTTCCACTGTCAAATATTCTCAATATCTTGCTAGGACCAAATTTATTCATCTCCAATTTACCATATGTTGCAATAGGAAATCTACGTTTCTTCTAATGAACCATAACTACATCACCAACTTCAAAAGTCTTTTGTCTTCTTGACCTATCTGCACTATCCTTATATTTATGGTTTCTTTGCTCCAACTTATGTTTCACTTCTTCATGCAATATCTTCATAAACTCAGCAATTTTTTCTCCTTAATCACTCCTCTTCTCTTCTCCAGCAATATATCTCAAGTGTCATATACCTCTTGGTTGTGTGCCATTAATAATCTCAAAAGGTGTCTTTCCATTACTTCTATTCACTAAACTATAATATGCAAAATTTTCTTGTGCTGACATTAAATCCCAATTACTCAGTGTGTCTCCAACTAAGCATCTCAACAAGTCACCCAAACTTTACTTTAAAACCTTTATTTGTCCATCAGTGTGTGGATGAAATGTAGAACTATATTTCAATTGAGTATCCAACTTCTTCCAAAGTGTTTTCCAAAAGAAAATATCTGACACTTACTGTCTCAGTCAAAGATGATACTCTTTGGTAATCCATGCAATCTGACAATCTCCTTAAAGAAAAAGATCTGCTATATGCACTGCATCTAATGTTTTTCTACATGGTATGCAATGTGTAATCTTAGAAAATCTATCCACAACAAAAAATATGGAATCATTACCTCTGGTTGTCCTGGGTAAACCAAGAACAGAATCCATGTTGATATCACTCCAAGGTTTCTCAAGAATAGAAATCGGTGTATACAATCCAGTATTCTGACTTAGTCCTTTTGCAACTTGACAAACTCCAGAATTTTTCACAAATTTCTGAACAATCTTTAACAAATGAGGCCAAAAATACCTTTCCTTGAGTAAAATCAATGTTTTATCAATAGAAAAATGTCTAGCCAAACCACTACTATGTTTTTCCTTGATCAAATTAGTTCTCATTGATCCTCTCGGTATACACAACTGAATACCTTTGAACAACATGTCTTCTTGAATGAAATAGTCTTCATACTTACTTAGTTGATTGGGAATAGGTGCTCTGCACTTTCTCCACTACTCAGAAAAACCAGGGTCATGTTCATACAAGCTCTTCATATCATCAAAACCAAGAACCTCAATTCTCATTTTAGTCAACAAAGATCTCCTTCTACTAAATGCATTAGTAAGTTGGTTATAAAATCCACTCTTATGCTTGATCACAAATGTGAAATTCTGCAAATACTCTACCCATTTCATATGTTTCTTATTCAACTTATTTTGACTACCCAAATATTATAAATCCTTATGATCACTATTTAAAACAAATTCACTCAGCATCAAATAATGTCTTCATTTCTTCAGAGCTTGAACAATACGATAGAATTCTTGATCATAGACAAAATATTTCCTTTTAGCATCATTCAACTTTTCACTAAAGAAAGAAACAGGTTTACCTTCTTGAGTCAACACAACTCCTATTGCACTTCCACTTGCATCACATTCAACTTGAAATACCTTATTGAAATTAGGTAAGGCTAACATAGGTAATTCAACAAGATTTTCTTTCAAAGTCTCAAAACTCTTATCAGGTCCACGTGTCCATTTGAATTCTCTTTTATCTCCCCTCATTGTCTCAGTCATAGCATTACAAATAGAACTAAATTTTTTGATAAACTTCCTATAAAAAATTTCCAATCCATTAAATGATCTTACCTCTCTGACATTCTCAAGTGTAGGCAAATTAAGTATATCTTCAACCTTCTCAGGATCCATCTTCAAACCATCAGCCAAAATTATGAAACCTAAATACACAAGTTATTCTTTCATTAAGGAACACTTTTTCAAACTTATCGGCAACTTTTCTTCTTTTAATTTCTACAATACTTGTCTTATATGCATCAAATACTCTTCTTGGGTCTTACTAAATATCAGAATATCATCCAATTATACAATCACACATTTATTCAAAAATTTCTTCAAAACTTCTTTGATCAAAGTCATAAATGTACTCGATGCATTAGTTAAACCAAAGGGCATAACTAACCACTCAGACAAACATTATTTTTTCTTGAAAGTAGTCTTCCATTCATCACCTTCTCTGATTCTGATCTAATGATATCCACTATTCAAATCATTTTTTAGTAAAATATTTTTCTTCACTCAAAAAATCCATTATATGATCCATCCTCAGTATAAGAAATCTATACTTAACTGTTATCTTTTTGATTGCTCTTGAATTAGTACACATTCGCTATTCTCCATTCTTTTTAGGTGCTAACACTACTAGTATTGTACATGGACTCAAAATTTCTCTGATCAAACCCTTGTTCAACAACTCATGAACTTGTCAATTGAGTTCCTCATTCTCAGTCGGTGTCAACTGATGTGGTGCCTTGTTTGGCAGACTAGCTCCAAGAATTAGATCCATACAATGACTAGTATCTCTCATCGATGGAAAAGCATAAGGTACATTATCTAAAATGATCTCCTTGTACTCGGTGAAAAATTACTCAACTTCTCCAAGAACTATATCGGAGAGAAGAAAGAGAATTTTCCTTAAGAAAGAGAATGCCCCAAAATCAATCAACTATGTAAAATAGAAAATTTTGATTGAGATAAGGAAATGAAGATCAAACATGACCACAGTTGATTAAAAGTCCATAAGAAATATGAAGAAAAACCCTCGCAAACTCATAATGTAGCCTAAAAATGCAAACTAATGTGAGGTCTAACAATGCAAGCTATATGAAAAATGCAAAGGTGTACTTGCAATAGAGAAACTGTAACATAGTACTTTGTGTTTATCATTCATTAGAGAATGTTAAGGAACTTATTTTCATCATTGGGCCATTATTAACGGACATCAAAAAATCACACAATCATCACTACTCACAAGTGAAACTATGAAGATATGAATTTGATTTATATCAGATTGGAATGTGGAAAGATTCTAACATAAGCATAAAAGACATAAAGGTCAAGATGAATTTGATGTTAGCTTACCCAATTTAATGTAGCAAAACAAATCCAACCCACAAACAAAAAGAAAATAAAAACATGCCCCAAGTCCTCTAGGTATGCATCCTGAAGAGACTTATTAGATAAGGACACTCAACAAAAAATTAATAATTGTCATCACATAAAGAAAAGATCATGACATAGCTTAAGCATTAAAAGTTGTGTTTAAAAATTTAAGTGTGTTAACTAATACTAAGTTCCAAGGATAAGGATCAAAAACTTGCAAGTAAGTAAGATCACATGAAAAAAATGGGTAAGACCAAACTGATAAGTGTTGAAAAACACTTGATGTCAGGGGTTGTGTTGAAAAACACAGTGGGGGTAGTGTTGAAAAACATCATTTGTGAGATGTCCTAAAGACTAACGCATCCAAGATACTGAAGCTAACATAGTTATGCCCCCTAGACAAAGACAAAGACCAATTCCAGACCGAGGCAACAAGGACAAGGCATGATGGATAAAGGCTAAGTGTCATGGACATGCGCTAAGAAATAGGGGTGCAAAGGCCTCAAGTAGCGCTCATTTTCCAGGTTTTCACCACTTGGATTTTATTACAATTTTTTCTACCAAGGCGCCTATTTCCAGGTTCTCACCAAGGCGCTTTTTCTATTTTTGAATTGTTTTGTATTTTTGGAGATACATCAAAGCACCTATTTCTAGATTTTCACTATGATGATCATTTTTTAGGACATTTTCTGATTTTTAGAATTTTTGACAATATATCATTTTTTGAATTTTTTTAGGATCAATAAGGATGTACAAAGGATGTCCCCAGATAGATTGGGCATCATGGATAGAACTTCTTCAGATGAAAGACATTGATAGGATCAGGGAGCTACTCTCCCTCTGCTATAGACAGTAAATAAGCACCTAACCCAAAATTTGATGTAATGATGTAAAGTCCAAGGCAATTAGGTTCAAATTTGCCCTTTTAATCTCTATGCTATTGATTCTTAAGATTTTCACGTAGGACAAGATCTCCCAATTGGAATTCTCTAGGGAGAACCTTTTTGTTGAAGGCTTTGGACATGCGCTTTTGATAAACCCTCATATGGTCAAATGATGCTTGATGTTTTTCATCTAGAATTTCTAACTCTTGAAGTCTCATGAGGTAGTAGTCTTCATCTGTAACTAGACCTTTGAGGGAAACTTAAAGTGAAGGAATCTCAAAATCAAAATGTAACACTACTTCAGCGCCATATGCAAGGGAAAAAGGAGTAGCCCCAATAGGAGTACAAATACTTGTTCTATAGGTTCATAAGGCTGAATTTATTTGTAAGTGCCAATATCTACCATTCTTACAGAGTGTTCTATGAAATATTTTAAGAAGTGTTTTGTTTGATGCCTCTGCTTGACCATTTCCTTGTGGGAATTAAATGGAGGACCAATGTTGTTTAATCTTGAATTTCTTGCAGAGTTGTTTAAGGTCCTTATTTTTGAACTAGCTGTAACCACCTGAATTTTGTATGTTCTAACTATGGACCCTATTTTCCCTAAGTGTGATCATACCCGCGATTATGTCCAAACGACCTTGTTGCTACTTGACATAATTCTTTAAATCAATTTAATATCCTAGGTGATTTTTATCACTGATTTATATTAATTATTATAGCCATATAATTTAAATCAATTTTGACCAATCAAATATTATCAGAATCAAATATGGCTATGGTATTTTATTATAAAGGAATTAAATAAATCCCTAAATCAAATACCCACTTGCAAAATAACCCATTCCCCTAGCCTATTTAAATTAATTAAAATGGCTATAGTCCCCTAATTATTAAAAGGCAATTTCATTGTTTAAATAATTAATTCCTATATTTCTAAATGAATTAAATAAGCTTATTTCATTTATTAATATTCCCCTAAAACCCAACCTAACCTATCTCAACCACTTCTACCCTGGGTTCTAACCCTCCTCAACCCATTCACCCATGCTAATCTAATCCTAATCCTAAATTCTTCTCTAACCCACCTCCTATTGTTGTCACATTCCATTAAGAAATGATTAACAACTCAACCCACTTGAGAAAGTCCACTTTCTCAAGCTTGACCTCCTTAAGGTCCACTTTCTCAAGCCATCCTCTTACATCCTCCCTTGCCTCTTTA
>MU225900.1:9623005-9634557 GCA_018584345.1 Thuja plicata | reverse complement strand
TGTCTCTCACATGCCTTATTAATGCCTTGGGCATTAATGGCTCTTACATCTTCATTTATGGGTCTTCTAATTCATAAATGAACCTTGTCCCCCCTCTCTCTCTCCTATTCTTCTATAAATAGAAGCCTGTTTTGAGATAAAATAAGCCTTCACATTAGATCAAAAATACATTGTTATGCTATTGGATTCATACTAGATTTACATTCCACTCTTTATTCCATGCTTTTGCATTGTTTTAGTTTCACCTTTTAGAGCTAGAAATACATGCTTTTTCATCTTTTTAGCTTAATTTTGAATTAAATCCTTCATGCTAGAATAGTATTGGTCACTAATTTGTAGCATATTCTGAGGGCTAATATGCAACTAATCACACTTTTTCTAGTTAGAAGGCAATAGGCCGATATTAGTGGTTTTGAACATTTTACCTAACCATTTGAACTAATGCAATGACCTATTGAGTGTTTGTGTTGTTTTCAGTAGGTACCCAAATACACACACACATTTTTGGCACCCACCGTGGGGCCGATTTTTAATTTAGCCTCATTTCTAATATATTTTTTGGCAATTTGCAGGCTCAGGAATCAGTCATAGAATCGCATTTAATCTTGCAGGCTCACATCCCGGGTATGCCCTCGCATCGCATAAATTCTAGATCACATCTGAAATTTCCTGGATCGTATTTGGTTTTGGCTCGCATTTAGTCAGCAAGGGCTCGTATCCAGAGAAAAGGATCATATCCCGGATATTATATCGCATATAGTGAAAATTTAAGATCGTATCTAGTTTTGAAGCTTGTGCATTTGATTTATCTAATCCTAACGAGTTTGACAAGTTGTGCTTTCTGTATTTTGTAGCTTAACAAGTGTTTACAGGTACTTTTTGGCAGTTTTCATGGCATTGGATTAAAAGGATACTAATGTGGTTTTTTCAGGTTACCAAACCCCCTCCGTCTTGACTTCTATTTATCTTCTTTTCGAACACTTAAAAACCATTTCTTCATACTTGCTAAAAACAACTAGATATTATGCTCTTTTCCTCTTGAGGAAAATTAGAAAGTCAAACGTTGTTTTATCATTTGTGAAAAAATTGGGGGTAACTAAACAAGAAAATAAACTTTTTAATTCATTTTGGATAGAAATTGAACAAAATAAAGCACTAAATCATGTGGGTTAATTGAACAAGTTCAATCATTTAATTGCTTTTAGAAATCAGTAATTGAACAACTCAAACTTATTAAATCATTGTGGTAATTGAACAAGACAAAATTTTCCCTTTTCAAAGCTTTTTGTTTTCTTTAAAATAGGAATCATTAAAACAAGCTCAACATAGCTCGGGGGAAAGAAAATTATTTATAGTGTTTGAGGAGAAAACAACATGGACTAGGAGAGTATGCTCTTCTTCTTTTGAAGAATCAGAAATCTAGAACTCCTAAGCTTGCCAATCCTAGTTACCAATCTTTTTTAACATTAGAGGGCCTGTCGATCGAGGAAAAAATCTCCTGGGAACAACCCAAGTGAGGACAGGTCTTACGCCGACCTTTCCAACTCACTATAAATAGTTGCTTCCTTGTAGGCCAAAGCGTCAGAAGACAGAACTGGTTTTGTTCTTGGAATTTTGACATCATTCCTTGAACATATCCGGGTATATATAGAGCGGAGCCGCTTGAATCTTGCTTGCAAGACTATATATATTCAGGTACTCATAGGGCTATATGCCTCAATTTTTCCTTGTGCAATTCTGTGGGTGACAGTTTCGAACGGATTGCCCAATAATCTACAACACATTCAACTGAAAGAATTTTGGATTCATCCCTGAAAGGGTGATAATCTTTGTGCAAGGCAAAAAGTAATTGCCCCAAGACACTCATCATATCATGCCCTCACTTGCGTTTGGAGTCAGCTAATACAGCATCATGACTGAGGCCATTGCGCGCTTGGTGATGGCTGTATTCTGATTAGCATTTGAGTATGTACCTAAGTCAATGAGAAAAGATTTTCATCCTCCACCTAGAGAATAGGAAAAGATGTGTGTTTGATTCATCCCTTTAACAATGCAAAATTTTTTGACGTGTCAAAAAGATCACTAAAAAAGATAAGCTCCTCACAACAATCAATAAATTTCATACCCTGGAGTACAAGTGTTTTTCACACTCTACAAATACCTCTTGATGCAATCTAGAAACAAACAACTTCACGTTCCTCAAAAACAAATTTTTCAAAATGGACCAAAACTGACAAAACCATCATAAGATTGCATCCCATTTTTCCTGAGTTGTATCCGGTATTTAGGATTGTATCTGGTACATTGGATCGTATTTGGTCAAACATATAGTTGTATCCAATTTTTAGGATCACATCCAGGATTTAGGATCACATCTGGTTCTGTCAGAGGATCGTATCTAGGAGCTCGCATTTAGGATAGTGGGCATTTCTAGCAGCTTTTCCTAGGAATTCTCAATTGTTTTAGGTACCCTTTTTGCTCTTTGGCTGGTCCTTGTTGTCTCTTCTGGTCTCCCTGCTATTATTTTCAAAAACTTTTGAAATGTCTACCTTGCATGCTCAGTCAGTCTTTCATGATCAGTTCAATATGTGTGGTCTACCCATTCTCTATCAACAAACTTGGTTCACAGCTCACTATCAGGGCATTCTAACCCTCTGACGTTGGAATCATTTACATCCACCAACAAACAAATAGTTACTTCTGCCTAGACACACCCACTTGAATGATTTGGAATCCATGCTTGCACTATTGGGAAACGTTGACAAAGTTGAGAAACAAACTTCATGGTTAACACAAGACACAAAAAGTACACAAATAAAGGATTAGAAGTGCCTCCTAAAACATTACACTTTCAAGGATAAACTTCTCGCAATTCCCTGTTTGATCTAGATTCGCCTCCAATGGGTAGCAACACTAATGATTGAAGTAAGGCCTTTGAGGGTTATGATGATGGAAAAAAAGCACAATCAATAGGCATGGAGGAGGAAGAAAGACCCAGGTTTGAACGTAATCTGCTTGGGTTAGATAGTGACGAAGAGATCCCTGAAGATGAATATGAGAAGCTTAAACAAATTAAAAGAGTCCACAAGCTATTGGAACGAATAATTGGAGATGAAAAGGAAAAATACTTCCTCCATTTAGCATCCATGGGTGTCAAATTACCCCAGGATTACGATTTGAATGATCTCAAAGAAAAGGAAGTACCAAACCCCATATCTATCCTTACTAAACAGCTCAATCAAATGCAAACAGAGCTCACAAACCTCAAACAAGAAAAGGATAAACCAAAAAAAAAATACTCTTTGGACACCATTTGTCCATTTCCTTTCGATAAAAGTATCACTATGGTCCCATTTCCTCCTAATGTGGCAAGACCAAAATATGACAAGTACACAGGGGAAACTGATCCACATGACCATGTAAGAGAATTTTGTGCTCTTAGCATTGAGTACATGCATGAACCCACTTACCTCATGCAACTATTTCCAGGAAGTCTAGGAGGAAATGCCATGGAGTGGTTTTCAAACTTAAATCCTAAAGTCAAAACATTCAAGGAGTTAATGCAACGGTTCATTCAGCATTACTCCTACAACATCCAACATGACGTCACCATGATGGATCTATGTAACACCAAGTAGAAAATGGGAGAATCCTTTACACACTTCCTACAAAGATGTAGGAAGATCTTTGCATGATATTCAAGAGTCATCCTTGAAATAGAAAAGATGGAGATCTTTGTTAATAATCTCATACCTGAATAAAGCTATGCTCTACAAATGCAAGATTCTCCTAGCTTCGATAGGATGATCAAAAATGCCCTCCGTATTGAGGAAGTCATGGTCAAAAAGGGGGAGATCACCCTTCAAAATGAAAACAAAGGCAGTAGCTCCAACTCCAATCCTAAATGGTAGAAACAAAATAAAAATGTTGTCAATGATGGAGTGGTTGATGCTTCTAACATTAATTCTAAAACCGAAGCATTCAATCTGACCAATGGTATGCAAGCAAGTAAGGAGGCTAAAATAACACCTCCCGTTCCTAAAGCCAACAATGATAATGACAAGGGATGAACATGGAATTCAAAACCCAAAAGAACATTCACACCTTTGGTAGAACCTCTTGAGACCATCTTGAAGACATTGGTGGATAACAAAGTCCTTACGATTCCTGATTCTAAACCTTGGGAACCAATGGTAAAACCTAGATGGTGGGATTATAACTCCTATTGTGTCTTCCACAAAAACAAGGGACACAAGACAAATAATTATCTCAAGCTCAAGCACGTTATCCAAGACCTCATCGAAGGGGGTAAGATCAAGGTGGATGGACACACTACAAATGAAGATCACACATCATTTAATAAACCATTCCCTAATTATAATCAAGGAGAAACATCTAAAGGAAAAGGTAATGAGATAAACTACACCTATTCCAAGAATGACAATGTGATCAATATGCTCAGCATTAAAAATGAATCCATCAACATGGTCACCATCAAAGGAGCCTCATCCTCTACAAATGATGTATCCCAGAGCCAAGCATAGGTTATGATCAAGGGACCTCCAAAACCAACATCCACACCCAAGGTTCCTATTGCGACTATTCACACACGTGGTCACTATCCCTGGATATATTTATGACTTGGTAGACCAATTACAAAGAACTGCTGCCAAAATTTCCATCTTCAAATTACTCAAAATATCCACGGTGCATAGAGAAATCCTAGAGCAAGCTCTACATGCTGCTAATGTTCCAAAGGATATAGATATAGACAAATTCCAAGTGATGGTCAATCACATCTCAGCGCCACATTACCTCTCCTTTTTTGAGGAGGATGACAATTCATTGACCTATCCACACAATCAACCCCTCCATATCGAAGTTCTTATTCATAAATCCTGTGTTAGATGCGTGTTGATAGATGGAGGCACCGGATTAAATATCTGTACACTGGATCTTATCAGGAGGTTAGGCCTCTCAGAGTAAACAATTGACTCTAGAAATAAAATAACCATCAAAACATATGATGAGAAAGAAAGATCCTCCCAAGGTATTATTTGTCTACCCATCAGAGTTGGACCGATTGAAAGAGATGTTATATGTCAAGTTCTGGATCTACCACTAGCCTACAACATTCTACTAGGGAGACCATGGATCCATGAGATGCAAGCTGTACCATCCACTTATCATCAATACATCAAGTTCCCACATAATGGGATAGAGGTGACAATTCATGTGGATGCCAACTACACTTGCAACAATATCAAAGCAGGTAGCATGATCCCCCACAAGGAGGCTATGGACACAATTACTCTTGAAACTACCAAAGACATGGTCATGAAGGGCTTTAGCAAAACATTGAAGCTTCAAGAAACATGTATGGGAGAATACAAGTTGGACCTAACTCCCTCGCTAACAGGGCTTCTAGTATCACCAAGATCCTATGGAAAACCATCATCAATAGTCACACCTCTCACAGTCCAGGAACCAGAAGTACACAAGGCTAATGGAATGATAAAGGCATCCACATCTTCTTTAGATAACATAGAAGAACAGGCAGTCTTGAATTGTCTTTACAAAGGAGAACCAGTGAACTCTGAGGTCAAACATGTAAAGATATCCCCAGAACAGTATGGAAAGGGATATAATTTCCTCAAACAAATGGGATATGAAGGAAACGGGCCTCTAAATGACACAGGACGAGGGATCATTGAACCCATACCCATGGAGTTCCGCCTCAACAGAGATAAAATAGGACTGGGCTTTAATACTCAATCTAACAAGCCTACTTCAAAAAAGAGCCCACCTTCTGAAGCTGAGAGTGATAAAATAGATGAAATAGTATCATAACCATGGCTTTATGAGAGATTGCTACATATTGGCATAGAGAATCCTGAATATCAAGGAGAATGCTACGTACCTAGTTTTGAGGTACCACAGGATCTTCATACTCCTCTATTAGAACAACTGCCCATTCAAGAGGTAGGAGACACCATAGCTACAATCACTCAAGAGGAACCCCGGCCATAGAATTTACATCCTAACTGGGGGCAATTGGTCACCATTACACATGTTCTTGATCTACCTCACTTTGATTTACAAGCTGCTAACTGAGTCCATCAAATAAACATTGCTGAATATTTGAATAGATCTGATGATGATGTCACAGACTCTCATAACTATGAGTATGATCAATTATCTATTGCTTTTGAATAAATTGGGATAGACATAATTCACATGTTTGCAGCTTCCGTAGCTCCTAATAGATGACCTAACATTCCTTTCAATGACATTGATCCTCCTGAAGTAGAAGAAGAGTTCCTTCCTCCGATCATTGACAGAGACACTGGTGAATACATAACTCTACAAGAATTTCATAGGCTACAAGAAAGAAGCCTCCTTTTACAAATAGATGATGATGAGTTATCTACTAATGAGTCACTAGAGTTTAATCCATATATAACTGACAATGATCCTTTTAACAATGATCTCACTCTTAATGATCTAAACATCGAAGATATTAACTTAATAGACCGTGTCATGTCAGTTAACAGTTTTGATGCTAACACGATGTTGTCCTTCTCAGAATCTGACTCCCTAAAATTGGTACTTCTAGACCTAATTGATTGGACTCAAACAGATCCTACACCTATGCTCAACTTTTCCAAGGACCACTCCCTGGCTTGTTACCTTAATGCTTGTGAACCTCACCCTTCTTCCACCAATGCAAGGAGTGAGAACATGTCACAGGAGGATATCAAGTTTCTTAGTCACATATTGAAAAATAAAAATAAAAAGCAGACTGATGGTGAAAACCACTTTGTGGCAGTATCAGATCCCAAAATAGTAAAGAAAAAAGATGTATCCAATGGTGAAAACTCTCAGAGGCGCCAAAGGATGAGACTCTTTATATCCTCCCTAAACACTTTCAAGAAAGATCTTTGGTATTGATTGAACCAACATAGCCAGTAAACTTGGGCACTGTTGATAATCCTCAAATAGTTCATTTGGCACAATCTTTATCAGAAGATGAGAAGGTACAGTTCACAGAGTTCCTGAAGGAGAAGAAGATCAACTTTTCATGGTCTTACACTGATATGCCAGGGCTAGATCCCAATCTCATTATGCACCACTTATCTATAGCTCCCAGGATCAAGCCCGTGAAACAAAAACTTAGAAAAATGCATCCTCATGTTGCATTACTGGTGGAAGAAGAATTAGAAAAGTTGTTAAAAGCTAGATTCATTCGAGTCATTGCCTATGCAGGTTGGATCTCCAATGTGGTCCCTGTTTCTAAAACTGATAAATCTATCAGGATTTGTACAGACTTAGGAGACCTCAACAAATCATGTCCAAAAGATGATTTCCCTCTACCAAATATTGACATGATCATAGACCTTACATATGGCTACCAGATGTATTCCTTAATGGATGGATTCTCGGGTTATAATCAAATCAAGATCACCCCTGAGGATCAAGAGAAAACTGAATTCACATGTGCATGGGGCACATTTTGCTGGAACATCATGCCATTTGGGCTAAAGAATGTCAAAGAAACATATCAAAGAGCTATGACGACAATATTCCATGACATGATGCACAAAAACATGGAGGACTATGTCGATGACACATTGGCTAAATCCAAAGAAAGAGATACTCATATTGCTGATTTGAGAAAGATATTGGATCAAATGGAACAGTTCCAACTTAGGCTCAATCCAAAGAAATGTGTCTTTGGGGTCCAATCAGGCAAGCTCCTAGGATTCATAGTATCAACAAAGGGAGTTGAAGTAGATCCTGCAAAGGTAAAAGCTATTCTAGAGATGACTCATCCCCGTAATATCAGTCAAATGAGGACGCTACAAGGAAGACTCCAGTCTATCAGGAGATTCATGTCCCAACTTGTGGATAAGGCACAACCCTTTACTAAGCTACTACATAAAGGGGTTACATTCAACTGGGATGAACACTATGAAGAAAACTTTAGGGAATTCAAGGTTTACCTGGCTGCTCCACCTATTCTTATGGCACCTATTCATGGAAAACCTTTGCTCCTATACATTTCAGCTACAGCTACATCCCTAGGAGTATTGCTAGCACAAGAGGATGAAACAAAGAAAGAACAAGCTATCTCCTATATTAGTAGAACTCTCATCACTTATGAGCTCAATTATAGCATTATTGAGAAAGCATGCTTAGCAGTCATCTTCGCATCACAAAAATTGAGACAATACATGCTCTCACATACAGTCAAGCTCATTGCTAAAATTGATCCTCTCAAGTATCTATTAAGTAGAACAGCATTAACAGGCCGCTTGGCAAAATGGGTCCTCATTCTAAGTGAGTTTGACATTGAGTATGTTGAACAAAGAGCTATCAAAGGACAGGTACTTGCAGATCAATTGGCTGATTCACCACTCCAAGATGATGCACCATTGCTAATTGAATTTCCTGATGAAACAATCATGCATCTCATCGAACATCCATGGAAGATGTACTTTGACGGGTCATTTACTCAACAAGGATCTGGAGCCGGGGTTCTCTTCATTACTCCACAAGGATATAAGATTCCCAAATCTTACAAATTAATGTTTCCATGCACCAACAATATCACAGAATATGAAGCCTTAGTCAATGGCCTCAAACTCACCATAGAATGGAAGATCATTGAGTTACACATATATGGTGACTCCCAACTAGTTATCAATTAAATCAATGGGGAATATCAAACAAGAGATGAAAAGTTGATGCCCTACAAACAACTAGTTGATGATTTGAAGAAATACTTTGTCTTCGTCACCTTTCAACAGATACCAAGATTAGAGAATAAAGCTACAGATGCTATGGCTACCTTGGCATCCATGTTACAACTAGAGGAATATCAATTCCACTATGACTTCTTGGTGGAAGAAATATCCTATCCCACCTTCGCCAAACCAAAATACCAGGTAATCTATGCCTTAAATACTCCAGATCAATCCCGATATGCCAGTATCATTGCCTATCTTTCGAATGAAACCATTCCTGCCAATCTATATAGAAACGAGAAAAGATCCCTGATTAGGACAGAATCGCATTACGTCCTCATAACTAACAACCTATATCGACGTAGTCTCAATGGTACACTTCTTTAGTGTTTAGAACTAGAAGAGTCCAATCTAGCTTTAAAAGACGTCCATGAAGGTGTATGTGGATCACACTCGAACAACTTTTCATTAGCTAAAAAACTACTCAGAGTAGGCTATTATTGGCCTACCATGGAGAAAGATGTTATTCAATTTTCCAAAGCATGTCTTAAATGCCAGACACATGGAAACCTCATCCATGCTCTTACCAGAGAACTCATACCTTTTATAACACATTGGCCATTTCAGCAATGGGCCTTTGACTTGGTTGGACAATTATATCCCAACTCTTCAAATGGACACAAGTTCATCATTATGGCCATTGAGTATTTCACAAAGTGGGTCAAAGCTATGCTGCTAATCAAAGCCACTGGCAAACATGTGGCTATGTTCATTCTGAACTACATTATTTGTAGATATGGGATACCCTCTTCAATTGTAACAGACAATGGGGGGTATTTTAAAAACCAAGACATTGATGACCTTTGTGAAAAGTTTCACATTACTCAACATTGCTCCTCAATCTATTATCCTCAAGGTAATGGACAGGCTGAGGCATCAAACAAAAACATTCTCAAGATTCTACACAAAACTATGAGCAAGTCTGGTAGAGACTGGCATTTACAACTAAATCCGAAACTATGGGCCTACAAAATAAGCATCAGAACACCAACTAGAGCCACGCCATTTGCTCTAGTCTATGGCGCTGAAGTAGTACTACCTATTGAGGTTGAAATTCCATCTTTGTGGATCTCTTTACAAGGACTGGTTACTGATGAACAGTACCGCATAGATAAGATAAATTCTCTGGACCTACTAGATGAGCGCAGAAAACAAGTGTTCGATCACCTCAAGGTGTACCAAGCAAGAATGTCCAAAGGTTACAACAAGAAGGTTAAACCATGCAAGTTTGAATTGGGGGACCTTGTCCTGAAAGAGAATCCTAAGAACCAGCCTAACAGAGAGCAGAAAAGAAAATTTGAACCTAACTGGCTGGGACCTTATGTTATCAGTGCCACTTTTGGGACTGGAGCTTATCAATTAGCTACACCTGAGGGAGAGGTTCTTCCAGATGCTATCAACACTCTACATTTGAAGCGGTTCTACGCTTAATGTTCAACTAGCAAAGCCTGTACAGTAAATAGTTCTTGCAAAATACCAAAAACATTCAGAAAATTGATCCTGAAGAAATCCAAAAATAGTTGAAAAGGTCCTACAAAATGGGTAACCTTGGTGAAAACCTGGTAAACAGGCACCTTGATACTACAAAAAACATTCAAAAAAGCAAAAATAGAAAAAAAATTGAAAAAGAGAAAAGTACCTTGATGAGCACCTGGTAAAACAGGCATCTTGGTGGCAAAAAGAAGGAAAAATATCTTTCCAAGTGGTGAAAACTTGGCAATCAGGCATCACTTGTGTTCTACGCTCCATCTATCAATGCACTACTAATACTAGGCCTTCATAATTTTTCCTGTGCTCATTCGTTGACTTCATTTTCCTATAAAACTATCTTGTCCTCGCTTGGGATTTTTCTATCTTTACATCTTAGGAATAGGTCATTCTGCACTGGGGGCATCTTTATTAGCATAGTCGGTCGCGGTTGCTAGGTTTCTCTAGGTTGGTTTGCCTCGCGGACATAATCTTTCTTGACACATGCAAAACAATGTCACTTTTCAAAACCAAGGTGTCTTTTAAATGACATGGGACATGACATTGACAGTACAAACATTTCTACAAGGCTATATTGGGTCGCAAACATGAATGGATTATCCTATCAATACACAGACATGGAACACCATATTGCTTATATTCTAATTTTCTGATTGATGAATCTTTATTGTTTTTGACAGATGAATGAACAAGTACTACTTAAACACACAGTTTGATAATGGTTTGATTATGATTCTTTAATGTCCTGATAATGTTTTCAACTGGGGGCATCTAAGTAATTATAAATTTTATTTGATTGATTCACAATTGATAATTTATTATGTCTTCTTAGTTGCTCAATGATGTCTGTGCCAAGACAAAGAGTCGCAAGGATTGGGGGCATAATGTTTTCTTGAAATTCTGCATATGGTGATTATTTCATATGATCCTATAAATTTCACCTAACTTGGATGTTTATAGTAAGAGCTGCCACTATGGGTGGATAGCCGCATATATCTCAATCTTTGTTATGTGTAAACTACGGTGAGTTTGACACAATTTCCTTGTATGTTTTCCAGATTCTCACTAAGGTATACAAATCATAATGTACCCAAGGATATGAATTTTCAAGGTCATTGTGGATTCAATAGCTTGCCTTAATCAGAATTTGGTATATTAAAAGGAAGGTGACTATTTTGTTATCCTGGCTTCTATGCCTTGATGCCTAAGTCTATTTCTGACATTTCAATAAAACATAGTATTCATACTTTCATAATA
>MU225900.1:9605639-9622741 GCA_018584345.1 Thuja plicata | reverse complement strand
TTACTTCTACATCCTAAGTGCATCCATACATATATTTTTGCATAACTGGAAAATCAAAGAAACATACATTTGCATTTTCACATAGATACCATTTGTTCATATCAATAATATACTCATCACATCCACTTTATAAAAATGATGTTATCATCTATGAACTAATTCATCACGAAATCAAGATATCATCACATGTGCAACAGATACATTTACCACATCTATGGAAAGCAAACTGGATACATCTACCACATGAAACATGTCAGAATCCAGAAACTACAAACATGATAAAAATCAAAGCATAAAGAGTATCAGTGAGCATAAAGAGTATCACGGCATAAAATGTATCAGATAGTATATAGTGTATTAGTGCACATAAAGAGAATCAGTATGCCAAAAAGTGAGAATCAGATATATCCGAATAAATGTAATGTACAAAAAGGGGATCTCAGCAGGATCCAGATATACATGTATAATCTCAAAAGGAACAAAATGGTGCAAGATATCAACTCTGGCCCACCCCCTCTCCCTGGTCAGGAGGAGGACGAGGAGGTGGCATGAATGGAGCTGCTGGAGGTGGCATGGTCCCCTCTGACTGCTGAGCTATATGAGAAAAGGTAGGTGCTCTTTGCCCCTCTGGTACTACTGTGTGATACAAGGCGTAATAGTATGTCTCCCTCTGTCCTTTATGGACTACTGTCTGGGCCTGTGTATCCCTCTCAGCTCTCATCCGCTCAAGTTGTCTATCCTTGTCTGCTAAAAGTGCATCGGCAGTGGTAACCCTAGCCTCCAAGGCTATGATCTAAGCTTTGAGCTTCTCTCTCTCCTGCTTGCACCTAGATAGAGGGTCCCCATCTCTACCAGGATTCTGCTCCTGCACTCTCTATCTCCACTGTCTCTGCTGCTCTGGAGTAAGTAATGGGCCAGGATCTCTCTGTGGGGCCACAAATCTATATCTTTGCCATCTCTTCCCACTGCCACTCGGACCGTCGGTATCCTAGAAAAATAGGATATGATCCTAAATGTGGGGTACGATCCCCAAAATCTAGGATACAATTCCCTGATGGATTCTAGCTACAAACAAGACTAAATCTAAAAGATTGGATGTGATCTGGGAAAACCTGGATGTGACACAGAATCCGAGAAAAACTGGATACGATCCGGGAAAAACCGAATGTGATGCGTATTTCGCAGGATGTGACTGGAATCCTGGATGTGATCCTAACTTCTAAGGGCTCTAAAATTCACAAAAATGCATAAAATTCAAAAATTCAAATTTCACAAGGTAGTTTATCGGGTACTTACCGGCAGTGGGTAGTCGGCTGGTCGCTAGTGTCGTCGGCTCAACTCAAATTGATGTTTCCTCATGGGGACCACCATTTTCTCTACAGAGCTCTCTGATTTTCCATAGCTAAATGTGAAAATGAATAGTGAAATGGTCAATTTGGAGGCTTATATGGGTCTTTTGGGACATTTAGGGTTTTCAAAACTCCTCCCGGACAACTACAAAATCATTTGTGTTCTCTTTTTCCTCAATCGGGAACCAAATTGAAGGTACCTACGACATTTTCATTAGCACAGTGTCATTTTTTGCGACACTTTCAAAAATTGCGAATTTGCTTCATTTGTTCACCACATTGGTAAATCTTGCACATTTTATCCTACATCTTGGTCTAAACATCATTTTATCAACCTTATCACTCATATTTTCACATAATTAACTTGATAATCGTGTGTTTATTTTTAAACACACCGTCTTCTACTCCACTCTTTCTGGTCTTATCGCTTCCTGCAAGTGTTACATTCTATTCAACTAAGGGATTTTATTTCTTTTCCTTTGATTTCGTTCCCGAGGGGGCATGATCACACTATCATCAATTAATTTTTTGCTCGAAACAGCATCAAAATGACTTCATTATCAAACAAACTAGGGGCATAACAGTTCCCTTGACTAAAGTCAGAACTGTTGGATAGAAATATTTGGTTCTCATAAGCTAGATATCTTATGTTTCCTCATTTTAGAATATTTTTAAAGCTCCTAGAAGCTTCTTACTAATTTTTGAACGACAACCAAGTTCAGAATCAGTATTATCAATTTTTGGACGACAACCAAGTTCAGAATTGGTATTTTTATAATCTTTTATTGATCTTTGGATGACAACCAAGTTCAAAATCAATTCTATTAGCTTTGTTCAATCAAGTGCGAGATTGATCTCATCAACATTTCATTCGACAACCAAGAACAGAGTTCTCAATCATTTTGAAGTCAAAATCAAAAAACTTTCTTTGAATCAATGCGCTGCTCGCACATCAATTCAAAGAGGGGCAAATGTAACCACCTGAATTTGGTCTATTCTAACTATGGACCCTATTTTCCCTAAGTGTGATCATACCCTCGATTATGTCCAAATGACCCTCTTACTGCTTGACATAATTCTTTAAATCAATTTAATATCCTAGGTGATTTTTATCACTGATTTATATTAATTATTATAGCCATATAATTCAAATCAATTTCAACCAATCAAATATTATTAGAATCAAATATGGCTATGGTATTTAATTATAAAGGAATTAAATAAATCCCTAAATCAAATACCCACTTGCAAAATAACCCATTCCCCTATATTCCTAAATGAATTAAATAAGTTTATTTCATTTATTAATATTCCCCTAAACCCCAACCTAACCTATCTCAACCACTTCTACCCTAGGTTCTAGCCCTTCTCAACCCATTCACCCATGATAATCTAATCCTAATCCTAAATTCTTCTCTAACCCACCTCCTAATGTTGTCACATTCTATTAAGGAATGATTAACAACTCAACCCACTTGAGAAAGTCCACTTTCTCAAGCTTGACCTCCTTAAGGTCCACTTTCTCAAGCCATCCTCTTACATCCTCCCTTGCCTCTTTAAGGCTTTCATTAATGTCTTATTAATGAAGATATCTTAAGCCTATGTCTCTCACATGCCTTATTAATGCCTTGGGCATTAATGGCTCTTACATCTTCATTTATGGGTTTTCTAATTCATAAATGAACCTTGTCCCCCCTCTCTCTCTCCTATTCTTCTATAAATAGAAGCCTATTTTGAGAGCAAATAAGCCTTCACATTAGATCAAAAACACATTTTTATGTTGTTGGATTCATACTAGATTTACATTCCACTCTTTATTCCATGCTTTTGCATTGTTTTAGTTTCACCTTTTAGAGCTAGAAATACATGCTTTTTCATCTTTTTAGCTTAATTTTGAATTAAATACTTCATGCTAGAATAGTATTGGTCACTGATTTGTAGCATATCCTGAGGGATAATATGCAACTAATCACACTATTTCTAGTTAGAAGGCAATAGGCCGATATTAGTGGTTTTGAACATTTTACCTAACCATTTGAACTAATGCAATGACCTATTGAGTGTTTGTGTTGTTTTCAGCAGGTACCCAAATACACACACACACTAGCTTCCATTTTCATTGATAATCTCGGAAGGCACTCCATATCGACAGATGATATGATTGAGAATGAATAAAGAGACTGTCTTTCCTGAGGCAACAGAAAGTGGGACAACTTCTACCTATTTAGTGAAGTAATCAGTTGCAGTGATAATAAACTTGTGTCCACCTGATGAGTTAGGATGAATCTTCCCAACAAGATCAAAGGCTCAACACTGAAATGGCCAATGAGATATAGAAGGAATGAGCTTCCTTCCTGGAGCATGTATTAGGTTACCATGTTTTTGACACTTTTCACATGACTTTGCAAAATCTACTACATCAATCTACATCATAGGCCAATAGTACCCCACCATAAGAAACCTTTGGGCCATAGAAAGACCATTAGAATGTCCCCCATAGATGCCCTCATGAATGTCAACTAACAATTGGTTAGATTCTTCCTTTTCTAAGCATCTAAGAAGTGTTCCATCTAGACCCCTCCTATACAAATCACCAGAGATAAGGGAATGGCGAGAGGCATTTTGGGTAAGGTTTTTGCGTTCAGATTGGTTAAAGGTTTTGAGTATAATGTCATCACGAAGGTATGAGTAAATGGCACCATAATGGGATGACTCGTGACTAACAAGGGTACAAATGACATGGATTTCTTTGGATTCATAGATAAGGTAATGTAGCTCTTCCACCATGAATTCAAATCTAGATTCATGTTTCTCTAACTGAAGGATTGAAGCAAGTGTAGCCATAGTGTTAGCTGCTTTTTTTTCTGCCCTAGGGATTTGCTGAAACATGACAAATGTGAAGTAGCCTTTCATGGAATCAACCATTTTCTTGTAAGGTACCATTTTCTCATTTTGTTTTTGATATTCATCATTAACTTGGTTGATTATGAGTTGTGAATCCCCATAGACGTGTCACTTTGTGATTCTCCATTCTATGGCCATCTTAAGTCCATTTATTAAAGCTTCATACTCAGCAATGTTGTTTGTACATGGGAACAATAACTTGTAACACTTAGGAATCATGTACCCATGAGGAGAAACAAACAACACACCAGCTCCTGAACCGTTTTGGATAAAAGATCCATCAAAGAACATCTTCCATGTTATTTTAGTTAGATATATGAGGTTCTCATCGAGGAAGTCAATTTGAATAGGTGCATTATCTTGCATTGGGAAATCAGCCAATTGATCTGCTATGGCTTGTCCTTTGATTTATTTACACTCAATGTACTCTGTGTCAAACTCTGAAAGTATCATCATCCATTTAGCAAGTCTACCTATGAGGAAAGCCTTACCTAGCAAATACTTGAGTGGATCTATTTTTTCTATGAGGTGTATAGTGTGCACAAGCATGTAATGTCACAACTTTTGGGAAGAAAACACAACTGCAAGGAAAGCTTTCTCAATGCTGGTGTAGTTAACCTCATATGAAAAAAGAGTGCGGCTAATGTAGTATATTTCTCTTTCTTTCCCATGTTCATCAAGTTGATCCAATAATGCCCTGAAGGAAGATTCTATCATTGAAATGTATAGAATAAGTGGTTTCCCTGGGATAGGAGGCATTAAAATGGGAGGATTTTCCAAGTACTTCTTGATTTGATATATTCTCTTTTGACAATCCTCATTCCAAACACATTTGACTCCTTTGTGTAAGTTCTTGTTGAAGGGTTGAGCTCTATCCACCAATTATGAAATAAATCTCCTTATAGAATGAAGACGTCCTTGAAGACTCCTCATTTCACTAATGTTTCTAGGAGGTGGCATATCTATGATTTATTGGACTTTTTAAGGGTCTACCTCTATTCCTTTTGCTGAAATGATGGATTTGAGTATTTTTCCAGAGGTGACTCCAAATGCACACTTTTTTGGATTTAACTTTAGTTGAAATTGTTCCATGCAATCTAGAATGACTTCTAAATCATCTAAGTGTGTTTCTCTTTGTTTAAACTTGGCCAAGGTTTCATCCACATAATCTTCCATATTTTTATGCATCATGTCATGAAAAATGGTTGTGATAGCTTGTTGATAGGTGGCTCCTACATTTTTTAATCCAAAAGGCATAATGTTCCAATAATAGGTACCCCATGCACAAGTGAATGCAGTCTTTTCTTTATCTTCAAGAACTATCTTAATCTGATTATACCCGAAAAAACCATCCATCAAGGAATAAATCTGATAACCCAGAGTTATACCCACTATCATGTCTATATTGGGAAGTGGAAAGTCATCCTTTGGGCATGCTTTATTGACATCTCTAAAATCGGTGCAAACTCAAATGGATTTGTCATGTTTGGAAACTGGTACAATTTTTGATATCCATTCAGCATAGGTGATAGCTCTTATGAATCTTGCACCAAGGTGTTTCTCCAATTCTTCTTTGACTAGGAGAGCTATGTGAGGATGCATCTTTCTCAATTTCTATTTAACAGGTTTGACACTCAGAGCTATGGAAAAGTGATGCATGATAAGATTAATGTCCAACCCTGGCATATTTGAATAAGTCCACGCAAAGTTGATCTTCTTTTTCTATAAGAATTTAGTGTAAGCTTCTTTTTCTTGTGGTGACAAGGACTCAGTCAAGTGTACTATCTATGGAGCCTCATCTATACCCAAATTGACTACTTGTGTTGGTTCAATAAGAACTGAAGATCTATCTTGAAGGTAGCTAGGGAGATGATCAATTACCTCATCCTTAGGTGCCTTAGAGAGGTTTTCACCCTTGGATACGTCATTTATTTTTACTTTTTCAGTTCTGACACCATCACACAGTGGTTTTCACCATCAGAACTCCTATTCTTTTGATTTTCTTTTCTTTTTATTTTGTGACTAAGGTACTTGATGTCTGGCTTTGTCATGCTGGTAGGTGGTTCACTAGTGGAAGAGACTACAGGTTCAATGGCATTTAGGTAACAGGCTATCTCATAATCATTTTGAAATGTTAAGAGCTTAGGTTCTTGATAGCGTTGGGACCAATCAATGAGGTCAGGATGAACAAGAGGCAAGTGAACAAATGGTTCAAGGTTATAAATGTGAATGATATTATCGATGGTGACCAAAGAGTTAGTCTGTCAAGTATCCTTCTAAGCTACCCAAATTAGGATTCATCCTAACAAGTGAAGAATCATCCACTAAGGCAACACGTGGGTTCAAATCCTCTAATCCTACATGTGACTCATTGGCTACCTTAGGTTGAGAACTATAAGTGTGGATAACATCAACATCCATGTCAACTGTAGAAGGCTCTGAGAAGGAGTCCCATTCATACTCATATTAACTTGTGTCTAAACTATGACTAGGATGTTTACACCATGAAGGTTTGGGACCTCTTGATGTGGAAGGTCTAGTTTCATCAAGGGTAACACCTTCTCTACCCATTAAACAAACAATATTCTTACATTGACATTCTTTGAAAGGATCTTCTACATTCGATTCATCTTTTTCTAAAGTTGCAAGTGACGCATGGGTGACCAGAACATCTAAATCTCCCCAAAAGAGATTAGTGGAAGGGACCCAATATTCACACATCTTGCTAATTTGTTAAATTAGGTACATAGTCTGGTTCATATTCACTATCTGACCTATCAAGGATAGGAGTAGTGCACTTGTTGTGATTTGCAAATCCTAGGCCAACCGGCTTCTTAGACTTGCATCCAAAAAGAGCATGATTAAGAGGTTCGGCTCTAGCATCCAATCTATGATTAAGAGGACCATGTCCGAGATAGCCCATCTATTTGAAAAAAGTATACCCTCTTCCATAAGCCTTAGGAGAGGGAGATAAGTTCTCATTGTACATGTATTTCTCTTCTCTATAAATCCAATCTCTAACAAACATCTCTTCTTTCTCATCTTGGATAGGCACTGAGGACTCTACAAACATGCCAAATAAAGTCATAGCTAAAGAGGAAGGTCTCTTTTCATGTGAAGTCTTTTGTAAGACCTGGGTGTAACTAGTAATCTTGTGAGGGAGTTGATTCGATACCCCCCATGCCAAGATCTACTGACTTAAGCTTGTCTTTACATTCAGCTAAGGTTGCATCAAAATCTTCTACTTCTCTATTGAGGGGAAGATGAGTTCCTGCTGAAATGGAATTGACAGATAAAGTGTTATCCCCAGGTATACAAATCTCTATTCCATTGTAAGGGAACTTAACACACTGATGATAGGTAGATGACACTACTTTCATATCATGAATCCACATTATAATGAGTAAGATATTGTACGCAAGGGTTCCAACATCAACTATTTGAAATAAAATATCTTTTTCAACAGGGCCAATCCTAACAGGAAGGATAACCAACCCCTTGGAACTTATTTCTACCTCATCATAGGCTTTGATGGTGATCCTTTTCCTAGTATCTATGAATTTTTTAGAATAACCCAACTCTTTCAAAAGACTAAAGGAAAAAATATTAAGTCTAGCACCCCCATTTATCAACACACACCTAACATGGGTTTTGTGGATCATGACCTCAATATGGAGAGAGAGAGAGAGAGAGAGAGAGAGAGAGAGAGAGAGAGAGAGAGAGAGAGAGAGAGTGTGTGGGTGGCTCAAATATTTATCATCANGGAGAGAGAGAGAGAGAGAGAGAGAGAGAGAGAGAGAGAGAGAGAGAGAGAGAGAGAGATTGTGTGGGTGGCTCAAATATTTATCATCATCCTCTGAAAAAGTAAGGTAATGAGGGCTAGCAATATGATTAACCATGTTCTAGAATTGATCAACATATATTTTTTTGGGGATTTTTTCCATGTGCAAAGCATCCTCAAGGACTTGCTTATGTCTTGGGGACAATTCTAAGAGCACAAAGATCAAAATTTGAGCTGGAGTTCTTTGCAATTGATCTACAAGGTTATAACTTGACTTAGGATTGATTGATGGTTTTAAGGTGACATTCTTGGATGTCACTTGCTTAGGTTTACTTAGTTTACTTGAATTGGGTCCTCTAATGACAATGGGACCTTGACTTCATGTGACAACATTGAGTGTTTTCAATGACGCTCTAGAGTTAGAACCCCTTAGCACCATGATGGGTTCTTCATCAAAGAGACAAGGAGATTCCATGTCTAGATCATAACCATAGGGATCTTTACCCCTCATCATGTTGACATTTCTTCTACAACTTCAAGCATGTTGATAACATTCTCTGCATCTGTGTAAGTGTAATTGATCTCAACCTTTCCATTCTTAGCTTTAGAGGTTTCCCCCTTTTCATACTTGGGAAATGGTTCTTTGAATCCCTTATGATCGGCATTGGTGTTCAATCCATCTATCTTAAGTTTTCCATTCTCAATGAGTTCTTGAATAATATGCTTGAGCTTCCAACAATTTTCAATGTCATCTCCAATACCATTGTGAAAATTACAGAATGATTTCTCATCTAACCAATGTGGCTTAACATCAGGTATATAATGCTTTGTGGGATCTTGAGGATGTGCAAGTTTGTTGGCGATAAGTGTTTTCAAGACATCCTCATATGAGTCACCAAGTTTTGAAAATTGACGTCTTTCTTTATTAGGCCTATCTTGGTATCTTGGCTTGTTCTCTTTTTGATTAGATGTATTGATTTTCATGGCTTGAACAACACTAGACAAGTGGAGCATAGTTTGATCTTTGGGTTGGGAGGAGTCCACAACTCCATCATTAACCATTTGTTTGTTCCTATTCCAATGTGAGTTCTTCCCTTTATCCTTGCTAGGGTTGTTGTTATTTTGACCATTGTTGTTGTTGTTATTTCCATGTTTGATCAAAATTCCTTGTTCTTTAAAAACATCCTCAATCCTATTTGCGGTTTCAACCATGGTGTCAAAGGAATCAAAAACCATCTTCCTAACTTAATACCGCATTTTGAGAACCAAGTTGCTAATAAGTATGTCAATCTTTTCATTTTCAGGAATGGTCCTAGGGTAGTGAGAGCATTGTCGTCTCCACCTTTGCAAGAAAGTAACAAAGGATTCCCCTTGATTTTTCTTTAAATTGCATAAGTCCAACATGGTGATAGATGTTGAAAGATTATACGCAAAGTTTTGAGAAAATCTATGGATGAGCTCTTTGAAAGTCTTAACAGGGGGAGTTATGTTTGTGAACCATTCCATCGCTTGACCCTTAAGACTCCTTGGGAACAATCTCATGAGGTACGAGTCATCTTGATGGAACTCAAAACCTATGGTATAAAACTAGCACACGTGATCATGTGGATCTCCATTCCCATCATATTTGTCATATTGAGGGATCTCAATATTTCTAGGGAAGTCTTTCATGTTAACACTTTTTTCAAAAGGATTAGGACAAATCAAATCCAGTGAGAATGAATTCTTGGGTGCTAACATCTTTTCCATCATGCTCTTAAGTTGTTTCATCTCCTCGTCTTGAGATAGACCTTGCTTCTTAATATTTTTGTCCATGTCAAATTTGTAAGGGACTCTAGCACCCTTGTTGATTAAACTCTCTAGGAACTTGTCTTTGTTTAGCTCTAAATATTTTTGCACATATTGTTGGAAAAGTGGCTCTTGTTGCATTTTCATGAAGTCCTGGGAGGTGAGATCAAAAATCGAGCTACTACCCCCATATTGTGAACCATGATGAGCACGTTGTGAAGGTTTTTTTGAGTTCCTAGGAGGTGTTCATCTCCTATAATGATCATTTCTTGAGGCCCTTCTTCCTCTAGGGATAGGAGATCGTGACGGTGTTCTTGAACATCTTCCACTTCGTGGAGTCTTAGGAGGAGTGTATGGAGGAGAGTTGTTTCCACCACTAACATGCATGTTATTAAATTGGTCATTAAGTTGTTGAGCCAAGAGTGTATCTTGGTCCTCTTGAAAATATTTCCTTTCTATTTCTAACAATGTTTGTCTCTCCAACTCTAGGAGTCTAAATTGTTCTTCTTTTGTAACTTGTTCATCTAGGATCCACTTCCTTTCACGTTCAATCCTCTTAAGTATTTCACTCATGTATCTTGAAGATTTTTTGAGTGGTGAACTTGGTATTGAATGTCGAAAAAAATTATTGGTGTATGTTGCATTTACGCGAGTGTCATAGGGTTCATCATCTTAGTTTTCGTGTTGTGATAGCTCATCTTGATAAGCTTGCCTCTTACTTCTCTCATCTCTTTGGTGTGTGTATCATCTTAAAATGGAAGTAATTCCATGTTAAGAGTGTTTAGCCCTCCTTAGGGGACATTTTTGACCTCTATCATATCATCCTCCCATTTCTGCATCATCTCCTGCTTTTGTGCCTATTCAGGACCCTGATTGGGCCTCTCCGTGCACCTCCTACCCCACCTGGCATATTTTGCAGGGGTTCTAACCCCCTGGGTCAAGGTCAACCTCAACCTTGACCTAGGTCAGGGTTAACCTCAACCTTGACCTAGGTCAGGGTCAACCTCAACCCTGACCAGGGTCCCCTTTTCAAAATTGGAAACTTGTCGACTGCCGGGGGTCATCCAAATTTTAGTTTTCCCGCTTCCGGGTCGGTTGTTTTGGGTTCCAAAGCATTGATTCCTAAATTATATTCAATATAGGTGTTTTTCTAGGGGCATGGGTCTAATTGGAATTTAATTATCCTATGTTGGCCTCCTTAGAAGATTGTGCCCTAGTTTCATATAAAAGGAAGCTCTCTCTCTCTCTCTCTCTCATTTGGTCTAAGCCTTCTAAGTACAAAAAAGCTCTAATCAAGATTTTATCAAGAAGAAAAAATTTCAAGCATCCATTGTTCTACATATTTCCAAGCTCTCAAGGTGTTCAATTATTCCTATCAAGCATTCAAGTTCTCCATTGAAGATCAAGGATTCAAGCTCTCAAGCCTTTGAAGGGATTAGGTGCAAACATTCAAGATTCATCATTCAAACCCTAGATCTAGCCATCATGGTGGTGTGATCTTCCTTCAAGATCCTTTGTGCATCCTCAAGACTCTTTCATCATCTCTTCAAAGTGGATTTCAAGCATACAATCATGGAGGCTTATGGTTTCTAAAGTCCATGCTTTCATACTTACATACTTGCATACATTTGAATTTCAATTACATATCTATTGAATATCTTAGCTTCATTATTAGATTCAATTCTATTACTTGTTAGCATTTTGTACTTTATTGATTTCAAGGTTAATTACTAAATCATGGTTTGACTAAGGCAAACCACTCCCCCACAACAAACAATCCTCTTTTCATTGCAGGTACAGGTTCAGAACAACAGATTTGAGACCAGATCTGGATACCCTTTTTGGCTTTCTTTTGGACAGCGTGAACAGATTCTCTGTCAGACCTGTGCAGGTTAGGGTCAATATTATTGGGTCAGGTTTGACATTTGTGGGTCAAGGTTGACCTTTTTCACTAGACAACATCAGAATAGAAAAATATTTCTGGGTTTTGTTCGACTCTGTGTTCTGGTTCAGGATCAACTGTCATTTTTTCCAAAAATAGTCTACAGACCTCAGAAAATAGAATTCTTTGATCTACAATATTTCAAGGTTAGTGCATTTCTCCTATTTCTTCAATTACTATCATATATCATATCTATACATATAATTAATAGAATTTAAGATTCCCTTCTTGTTATTCTCATTTCTAAATAGTTGATTCATTTGTGCATTAGCCCTTCCTTTGGGTTGATCAACTTGGATCTCCCATTTGTGCATTTGGGAATAAAAGAGGAACATCTTATCTTCTCCCTAATCAGAATTGCAATACACAATCAATTAAATTCAAGTAAGTATAAAGTAGGGTTAAGGAATTAAACACACTTTAATCAAATCAAACAACAATTAACAATCAAATCACCTTATCCTCTTTCAACACCTTACATATTCCTAAACACACTATTTTATACATTTACATTTTGGTGAACCCGCGATAGACAACTCCTTCTCTTTGGTGTTAGATTTACATATTAGATTAGAATTTACATAATACTCATAAAATATACAAAAACACTTCTTGCATTTTCATCATGAAATTCTTTTGGTGTATGGCTATCTTTCTCATTATGCTTCTTTTAGAATCTCTTTATAGTACCTATGATGTCTATGAGAGTGTCATACATTTTATCATGTTTGTTAATCTTCATGTTTCACTTGCTTATGCTATTTTAAGATTGACCAATACTAGTCTCCCTACTTTCAAAACTTTAATTAAGGATTTGTGTAGTGGACTTATTGATCTTTTAGATTATGTGAAGGATTTGGTAGATGATACTCCATTACCTAATCTTCCTAATCTTCCTAATCCTAATCTTAACCTTCCTAATCCAATAATTTCTAATAATCCCACTCCTATTCTTCCATCTTCCATTCCTAGTTCTTCTCATACTTTTGTTAAGGCTCAAACTATGGTACAAGATGAGGATGTGCAAGAATTTGTAGATTTACCTTCTCCTTCTTATCCTATCCATGGTGATAATAAAGGGAAATCCAAGGAAACTTCTCCTAAAACCATTGTTCCACCTTACACAACATTCTCTCATAAGAATCATAATCAATCATCTCTCATAGATGCTATGCAAGATAGGTATAGTACTGGATACACTATGGTATATAAACAAGGTTATAAGGGTTTAGGGCTTGGTGTTAATGAACATGGCATTAAAAACCCAATCAATGTATCTCCTAAAAAGGATATGCATGGTATAGGTTATTCATCTTCTCAATTTCATGTGGATGATATTAACTATCGTCCTCCTCTTGATATTCTTCTTCCAACACCTACCTTAGATCATCTTGATACTCCTCAAGATGTGGCTAAGAAAGTATATGTCCAGTTAATGAATTCCAAGAAAGAAAACTTTAAACCTATTCCAAAAAATATTTTACATAAGTACAAATGTCCTTTCCACAATAGTAATAAACATTTACTTTCTGATTGTGTGCATTTCAAATTATATGTTAGAGATACAGCTTCTCATGGAATTATATCTTATTCCCAAGCGGTATTACAATTTCTTCATAATTTTGACATAGGGCATTCCCCTCATTATTCTATAAGTTAGACTATGTTTTTTTTCCTCTTGTCTCTTAAACTAGGGGGCAAGAGGTATTCTATTATAGTCTTATAGGATCCATTATCCTCTTAGCATGAATGTTATTTTGAGTATAATTGGTTATTCTTTCTGCATTCTATCCTTATAACTTCTTACACTCATGATATTCTTTCTAGGACATCTATTTTTGTAAAGATATCTCTTATTTTTATAACTTTGTTGATATAATTTGATATATCCCTTGTCATCATCTCTGGGGGGAAATGTATTTCCTCCTTTTACCTCTATCTAAGGATCTACTTTCCTTAGCTTAGTGGCATTTGTTTGTGTTGCAAACATTATTTTCCTTATAAATATCTATGTTTTGACCATTGATACCCTCTTATTAGAGAGGTGATTTTCCTAGGTCATCACCTCTTCTTTATTCTGCAAACTATGTTCTTTATAAACTCTTGCCCTTGCTTTTTGGTTAGAGTTTGTTATCCTTCATCCAAGGATTCCTCTTCCTCTTGATCATAGGGGGCTTGTTGAGTGAATCTTTCTTCTCTCTTTTCTTTAGAAGATGACATTTTATCTTAAGCACTCCTCTATGGTAGGGCTCTTGTTGATAAGATCTCTTTCTCTTTGAGGATCCTTTTTCCATATGTGACATATCCATTTCACGATTATCTATGTTCTTGGATGTAAGGGTCAATGCTCTTCACTAAGAGTATGGCGTACATTGTTGTAAAGCGGGATATCTCCTTACCTTGTGAAGTAGGTATTCTCTTTCTCTTCCTTATCCTGCCTAGTGGGTAGCCATGATAAGGAGGGGGGCATATATAGGGTCTCCCTTGTACTATAATTTACATTTATTTACATTTTGCAGCATGTTAAATCCTTGGAAGGTAACGCACACAAGTTGCTAAATCCTGAAGAGACATGCATCTTTACTTTTTATGTTTGCTAAATCCTTGGAAGGTAATGCACACAAGTTGCTAAATCTTGAAGAGACACGCATTTTTACTTTTTATGTTTGCTAAATCCTTGGAAGGTAATGCACACAAGTTTCTAAATCCTAAAGAGACGCATTTTTACTTTTTATGTTTGCTAAATCCTTGGAAGGTAACACAGACAAGTTGCTAAATCCTAAAGAGATACGGACCCTTTTTATTTTATAATATGATAAATCCTTGAAAGGTAATGCATATAAGTTTCTAAATCCTGAATGGACATGCATTTTATATTCCATAGTGATACAAGAATGTTGATCTATGGATATTTTCAAAAGCTCTCAGAAGATGCATTTACAATGATAAGCACAGTTTATGGGTGAACCTGTTTGGGCTCTCCCCCATTGGTGATTCATAGTAAGGTGGGCATCTTACTAGGTGAGGTAATCACTTTCTCTTTTCTCTTTTTCACTTTCATGCTAATAGGGTTAGATCACGAAGCTATGTTATCTATGGTGTTGTTCTTGTCTTACTTATGTAGTCATGTATGTTTTCTATGATTGATTGCTCTTTACTTCCATATCTTTATGTATGTATGTTGAGTTAGAATCCTTTGTTTGGGGGCTCATATCCCTAACTTAGTGATATTTTACCTCGTTGCAATCTACTAGGATCCTTTTCCTCTAACTTTACCGTGCGCACATTCAATTTTTGTACTCCCGCTAAAGTGGGGGCTTAATGTAGCATCTTAAAATGGAAGCACTTCCATGTTAAGAGAATTTATCCCTCCTTAGGGGAAATTTTTAACCTCTATCATATCATCCTCCCATTTCTACATCATCTCCTGCTTCTGTGCCTATTCAGGACCTTGATTGGGCCTCTCCCGGCACCTCCTACCCCACCTGGCATATTTTCCAGGGGTTCTGACCCCCTAGGTCAAGGTCAACCTCAACCTTGACCTAGGTTAGGGTTGACCTCAACCCTGACCTAGGTCAAGGTCGACCTCAACCTTGACCAGGGTCCCCTTTTCAAAACTAGAAACTTGTCGGCTGTCGGGGGTCATCAAAAATTTAGTTTTCCCGCTTTTGGGTTGGCTGTTTTGGGTTCTAAAGTGTTGATTCCTAAATTATATTTAATAAAGGTCCTTTTCTAGGGGCATGGGTCTAATTGGAATTTAATTATCCTATGTCGGCCTCCTTAGAAGATTGTTCCCTAGTTTCATATAAAAGGAAGATCTCTCTCTCATTTGGTCTAAGCCTTCTAAGTACAAAAAAGCTCTAATCAAGATTTTGTCAAGAAGAAAAAAATTCAAGCATCCATTGTTCTACATATTTCCAATCTCTCAAGGTGTTCAAGTATTCCTCTCAATCATTCAATTTCTCCATTGAAGATCAAGGATTAAAGCTCTCAAGCCTTTGAAGGGATTAGGTGAAAACATTCAAGATTCATCATTCAAACCCTAGATCTAGCCATCATGGTGGTGTGATCTTCCTTCAAGATCCTTTGTGCATCCTCAAGACTCTTTCATCATCTCTTAAAAGTAGATTTCAAGCATACAATCATGAAGGTTTATGGTTTCTAAAGCCCATGCTTTCATACTTACATACTTTCATACATTTGAATTTCAATTACATATCTATTGAATATCTTAGCTTCATTATTAGATGATATTCTATTACTTGTTAGCATTCTATACTTTATTGATTTCAAGGTTAATTCCTAAATCAAGGTTTGACTAAGGCAAACCCCTCCCCACAACAAACAATCCTCTTTTTCTTATAGGTACAGGTTTAGAAAAATAGATTTCAGACCAGATCTGGATACCCTTTTTGGCTTTCTTTCGGATGGCACGAACAGATTCTCTATCGGACCTGTGCAGGTCAAGGTCGACATTATTGGGTTAGGGTTGACATTTGTGGGTCAAGGTTGACCTTTTTCATAAGACAACATCAGAACAGAAAAATATTTCTAAGTTTTGTTTGTCTCTGCGTTCCGATTTGGGACCAACTGTCAGTTTTTCCAGAAACAGTCTACAGACCTCAGAAAATAGCATTCTTTGATATGCAATATTTCAAGGTTAGTGCATTTCTCCTATTTCTTCAATTACTGTCATATATCATATCTATACATATAATTAACAGAACTTAAGATTCCCTTCTTGTTATTCTCCTTTCCAAATAGTTGATTCATTTATGCATTAGCCCTTCCTTTGGGTTGATCAACTTGGATCTCCCATTTGTGCATTTGGGAGTAAAAGAGGAACATCTTATCTTCTCCCTAATCACAATTGCAATACACAATCAATTAAATTCAAGTAAGTATAAAGTAGGGTTAAGGAATTCAACACACTTTAATCAAATCAAATAACAATTAACAATCAAATCACCTTATCCTCTTTCAACACCTTACATATTCCTAAACACCACTATTTTATACATTTACAGTGTGCATCCAAATATCTAGTTGAGATAAGGTGTGAGACTGGTCGACTGTCATGAGAGGAACCTATTATCAACCAAAATTACACCCTGCTAGCTAACCAGAATCTAGCCTTTTGGAGAAACATGGAAACATCCCAAGGATGTGGGTAACCTATAGCTGGAATGATTCTCCAGGTCCTAGGCCAGTTTCCTATCTGGTAAATCACTCTATACTACCTAAAACTGACTCTTTTGATGGAGGAAAGAGGTAGAAGGAGAACAGAAAACAAAAACTATGTCCTAAATGGTGATGCACCAGAAATATCTGAGAAATG
>MU225900.1:9544749-9594394 GCA_018584345.1 Thuja plicata | reverse complement strand
GCCGCTCAAACCGATTTTGGGGTTTATATAGATTTTGAGGGTTTCGACCGAACCTGGTCTGACCGAAACATGTTTCGGTCGAACCGGGTTCGACCGAAACCATGCCGCCACATGGACGCCACTTGGCGCCGCGTGTGCGCCACGTATGTCCGGCCGAAACATATTCGACCGAAACATGTACGACCGAAACATGTCAAATGGTCCTCCAGTGTGACACAGTTTCGTACTTTTACCCCATCCCATTTCAGTACTACATCTCCTTCCAGGAAAACTCTTGGAGATGCCCTTTTGTCAAAAGACCTTTTTCATCTGAGCCTGATTATGCTCCATGGTCCTCAAAGCTGCTGTCCTTACTTCTTCTAGCTCAACCAGCTGTGCCAACCTTACATTTAATGGCTCTTCTTCTATCATATCAAGCTGGTCTGCCAAGTCAAGGGCTGGAAGCTCTAGTGAGATAGGTAACCAAGCCTCTTTCCCATAAACAAGTTTGAAAGGGGACTGCCCTGTTGATCTTTTCTGAGTGATTCAATCAGCCCACAAGGCTTATTTTAGTTGGGTATGCCATGCTTTCTGGTTACCCTCCATAGTCCTTTTGATAATTCTGATCAGATTTTTATTAGTGGACTCTGCTTGGCCATTGCCTTGTGGATATTAATTGGAAGATGTGTTCAAATAAATTCCATTTCTCACAGCCCAATCAAAAACCTTAAACCCTATAAAAGCTAAAGCATTATCAGAGATAATGGATTCAGGAACACCAAAACTGAAAAATAGTTCTTCATAGAAGTTTAGGACAGCAGCTTCATTAGCTTCTTTAAGTGCCACTGCCTCAGTCCACTTAGTGAAATAGTCCGTTGTTGTTAGCACCCATTTGTGACTAGCACTGGACGGTGGGTTTATTACCCCAATAAAATCCAAACCCCACTTCATGAAAGGTTTCTCAACCTAAATTGGTTGCAAGGGTAAGGCTGCCAACCTCTGTTTACCAGCAAATAGTACGCACTCCTGGCATTTCCTAACCCATAGGTGTGTGTCTTTGAATAGATTGGGCCAATAATAGCCACCCCTCATTACCATGAGAGCTGTTGCTCTAGGTGAGAAGTGACCTCTAGCTAGCCCATCATGAAATTCATGCAACACCTTGTCTACATGATCAGCCTCAATGCATCTTAAGAGGACGCCACTGAAATCCCTTCTAAAAAGAATATTATTCAATAAAACATAAGGGATGGACTGCAATCTGAAATACCTTCTTTTTGTTTTATCCAAACCTTGTGGACATTCACCAGTTTGTAGAAAATGAGTCATTTGTTGCACCCAACTTGTGGCAGAATCTAAAAAGGTGTGTCCATCATCCTGTATAGTTAGAACAACTTTTTTCTCTCTGGTTTCTTTGTTGCTTATGTCATTAGCAAGCTTCTCACACAACCCTTTTCCCTTGATTAGTTTGGTGACTTTGATCTCAACATCATATTCCATTACCTTAGTCACCCAACCAGCTCTCTTAACACTTAAAACCTTGCTTAAAAGGAATTCCATGACACTTGGATGAGCAACCATTAGGATGATCTTATTATTTGACAACATGTGCTTAAATTTTTTCAAGCTCCTAATAACAGCAAGAACATGCTTCTCCACAAATGAATACCTCTGCTCGTAGTCCTTAAGACCTTGACTGAAGAATGCCACTGGCTACTCCAAGCCTTCATCATTGCGCTGAACTAACATGGCTGAGATAGAATTAATATCTCCATAGGCATATAGAACAAAATCCTAAGAAAAATTAGGATTTATGAGTGTAGGTGTTGCTGCAAGTGCCTCTTTAATCAGCTTAAAACTCCTTTTTCCATCTTTAGTCCAGCTGAATGGCGTATTTTTTCTTAGCATGGCTGTTAGTGGACTTAACAAATCTGCAATATCTGGGATAAACCATCTAACAAAATTTATCCGGCCAATGAAACTTTCCAAACCTTTCTTATGTGCTGGCAAGGACAAAGCCAAAATTGCAGTTATTCTGTCAGGATCAATGGTGATACCCTGCTTAGACACAACATAACCAGGCAATCTTCCTTCATGGACAACAAACACACACTTTCTGGGATTAAGAGATATCCCAAACTCTCTACACCTTTCAAAAATCTACCTTAGATGCTTTAAATGATCTTTTCCTTCCTTAAAAAAAATGGTGATATCATCCAGGTAAACCAAAACAATCTTATACATTAACTTATCAAAAGCCATATCCATGGCTTTCTGAAAGGTTGCTCCAGCATTGGACAAACCAAAGGGCATCTTTCTGTATGCCATAGTACCCCACTTGGTGGTAAAAGCTATCTTAAACTGGTCCTCCTCTCTTACCAAGATCTGATTATAACCTGAATATCCATCCAACAAGGAAAACCTCTCAGATCCTGAGACTACTTGAAGGATCTGCTCCATAGAAAGCAAGGGGTGTCAGTCTTTCAATGAGGCTCTATTGAGATCTCAAAAATCTACACACAACCTTATCTCCCCATTCTTTTTTCTAACCGGTACAAGGTTGAAGACCCATGAAGTGTGTTTGATGGGGAATATGATACAACTTTCAATCAGCTTATTTAGTTCCTTCTGCATAAGTGGCTCCATCTTTGGATTCAAAGGCCTCTATTTTTTCCTTACTGGTTTGGCATCTGGTTCAAGTTCAATAGTATGTTGAGCAATTTGGGGATTAAACCCCTTCAAATCATTGTACTCCCATGCAAAAATATCATTAAACTCTTGAAAAAGCTGAACAAATAAATGTTTCTCCTCCGTTGTACATACTTTACCCAACTTAAGCAACTTTCCTTTGAACACCTCAACTTCCTCGTAGTGTTCCTGTTGAACCTGCATGCTGGCCTTTGATTTTCTAGCCTCATCATCTGTGTTAAAAATGGATTCAAGGGTGACCAAACCCTTTGGCACCTTTTTATTCTTAAGCTGGATGATTTGGCCATCATATTGATGCTGCAATTTGTCCTGATTGGCATATGAAAATTTAGCTTCCTCTCTTAGGAAGTTGACTATTTGCTGGTCATCCTCAAAGACCTGCCAGTGAGTATTATTATCAGGTACAGCAGGTCTAACAATGAATTTGACATGCTGATTTGCTTTATCATTGCTGATTTCCTTTAGAATGTCAAATTCAACACCAATGGCAGCCAATCTGTCAGCATTTTTATTCTGATTTCTGGGTATAGACACTAGATTAAATGCATCAAAGCCTTCTATTAGGTCCCATACCCTGTGTTTGTAAGATTTTAGCGACTCATTCTTGGTGAGATTGATGCTTCTTACTTGATTAACTATTAATTCACTGTCACCATAAACCTTTAAACAGCCAATACCCCTTCTTCTCGCCCATTCCAATCCATGAATAAGGGCCTCATATTCAGTAGTATTGTTGGAGCAACTAAAACAAAAATGAAAAGTTGAATAATACCTGTCTTTCTTTGGAGAAACTAGCATGCAACCGCCACCAGCCCCAACTTTATTCCTTGCACCATCAAAATACAGCTCCCAAACTTCCTCACTTTGTTGTCCAAACTGCTGCTCAGCACTTTTTTCTAGATTGGGAATGACTACATCAGCCTCATGTATTAAATACATACCCAAATTAGCATGACCCAGGTCCTGTTCACAAAGATATTCTGCTTGGTTTTGAACAGCCCACTCATCTAGGAGTATGTCAGGTATTGTATCAGTCTAGGTGTTGCCTTCTTTAAAAACAAGCTGCTCCTCTTGGTCACTTTCCAACAAGTTGGCATTAACAGGACTTGGGGAGTAAGGTTCAACATGATCTTTGGCAACAGGCTCGGACTTTATGGTAAATTTGGTGCCATACCTAGTCTTAAACAGCATATGAGACCAGTCTGAAGACAAATAACCCCAAATCTTGGCTGTAAAATCCCTTGATAAGCATATTGCAAAGTATGGAGGCAATTTTATGACAAATTTCTTGTGGAATGGAGAAGCTTTGGCAAGCCTGTAGAGTTAAGCTCAGATTCTTAATAACACCTATGGTATTAATAGTAGTACCATCTAATTGCACAACTCCCTTTTCAAGTGGCTCATACTTGATTCCTAACTTGTCCACGATTTGTTTGGGCATCACTGAGCTGGTAGCACCTGAGTCAATCATGCAATTATGTACTAGGTGGTCTCCTATGATCAAGGATACATAGAATGGTGGGGGTTTAACTACTGGAACCTGCTATTCCTTCTCTTTTATAATAGTGTTAGTCATTACAATTTTAGCCTCCCCGCTTTTGGGCTTACTAGAAAGACTTAAATCAGATAAAGCTGATTGCAGAAGGTCCTTTTGACCTGGAACTCCCAAAAAATCCCACATGGAAATAGACACATTTGCCTTCTTCATATGATCCAAAATATTAAAAGAAGTCATACCAACCTTAGGTTGGGCCTTTGTAGTAGCAACATCATTGTCAACACCAACCGGTTGTATCATAGGCTGTTCCTTACTAGCTGAAGCTGAACCCTTTGGAAAAATCTGCACACTCTCAGCATTAGACGAGCTTGCAGCTTGCTGACCACTTTCTATTGCTCTCTTTTTTCTTCTAGTGTTATCTAAAATAGCAAGAACCTGTTGGTTTACTCCACAAAAGTCCTCATCCTGCCAATTCATAAGAGTTGCCTCTGGTGGTCTGCCTTCATCATTGTGAAAAGTGGCTTCATCAGAACCCTCATCCTGTGAATTTGGAATACTTTGAACCATTAAGGCCTGATTTATTACCCCATTCGTGCAAGTACTTTGATTATGCTGCTAGTTACATGGAAAACACCACTCATAATCCTGAACTATATTATTATGAGTGGGTACAAGCTCTTTTGAGGTGCTAGCAACATTGGGGTTGTAAGGTTGATAAGGCCTTGTATTAAGATTAGGTCTTTGGCCTTGGTTATTGGGTTGATAAGGCGGTCTATTGCCCTGGTTTTGCTGATACTGGGGTTGATAAGAGGGCTGATAAGGCGTATATCCTTGACTTTGCTACTTTTTTATATTCACAATTTCATTACCAAAAGTCTGCAGAATACCCTTAATCTCTTGTAAATCCACAGATTGAGCTGGGGGGGCATTGCCTTGAGAATTGGGTTGCATATTGGGTGTTGGTAATGCTGGTGCTATTGGAATAATAGCTAAGGGGGTTGCTTGCAAAGGTATCATTGACTGAACTTCAGGTGTTATTGGAAAGATTGGCATAGGTGGCCTTGGGGCAATTTTTCTGACTTGGATAAGGCTATTTTCTACTCTAATGGCCACATCATAAGCACCTGGAAGTGTAATCCCTCCCATTGATTGTATCATAACTGCTATATCACTATTGAAAGCCCTTAAATAATATAAGAAAGCATGATGAGTAGAGGGTCTTACCGTTTGAGGGATTCTTTCCCATGTCCTTTGGAAACAAAAATTGAATTCTGTTACTTGCTCATGAGGGGCCCTTTTGATAGTTGAGAGTTGCTCTACTAAGGATAGATGGTCTGATTTGTCTTCAAAAAACTTGAAAAGTTCAATACCAAGTTGGTCCCAATCAGTAATAGAACCCACCGGTAGCCTTCTAAACCACTGCAAAGCCTTTCCTTTGAAAGACGCGGCTAACAACCTGACAGCAACATTATCCTCTGTAACATGATGCAGAGCGCAGAGATTGGCTACGTCTTTTATGTGCTCTACTGGGGTGGTTTGATCTTCGCCACTAAAATATGGTAGAATTTTCAATGCAGCAATAGGAATGGCATCATGTTGAGCAAGATTCAAAGGGCTGCCTTGATTGAATGAAACAAAAGGCTGGTTCCATTGTAGTGCAATTGGAATCTGCAAAACTTGACTTCTTGGGGTAGTAAAAACTGGAACAGTGGTATGCACTCTTACTGCAGGAGGTGTAGACATGGCTCTTCTTGTATCGACCGATGTCTCTTTGGGCTTTTCAGTTACTCTCCCTCTTCTTCTGGGTGGAGACAGCTATAAGTAGTCAAAAGATGAAGAGGTGCTCCTTGTTTGCACTCTTCTCATATGTTGTAATCTACTGGTTCTTCTGTTCCAAAGCTCAGAGTCGCCAAGTGTGTAATCTGAAACCTCTTTAAGGCTGAAAGCACTATTGTACACACTAACAACAGCAAAAATTATAACTAAGGACTGAAAATTAGTCACAGGGTCCCACCGGGCGTGCCAAAAACTGTTATCAACCAAAATTACACCCTGCTAGATAACCAAAATCTAGCCTTTTGGAGAAACATGGAAACATTCCAAGGCTGTGGGTAACCTATAGCTGGAATGAATCTCCGGGTCCTAGGCCGGCTTCCTATCTGGTAAATCACTCTATACTACCTAAAACTGACTCTTTTGATGGAGGAAAGAGGTAGAAGGAGAACAGAAAACAAAAACTATGTCCTAAATGGTGATGCACCAGAAATATCTGAGAAATGCACAAATAACCTGACACACAATGAAATAGTAACTTAAGCTTTCTTATACAACCCCACTAAATCATACTATCTACATAATCAATTTACAAGAAGGCCAATAATGACAATCCCCTCAAAGGAGAAAGATTTTTCACAGTTTTAGGGAAAATCTGACTTGAGCACAACTTAAAACCTGCAAATAAGTATGAAGTACTGCATAAAGGCACTAATGTGTGATACAAATTGAGGACAAAGAACATCACAAAATTTTATATTAGTCACTAAATACACAATATCAGACTAATAAGGGAAGGCATAAGCTATCTTTCACAATCAAAGGTGTTACAAATCTGTATATTTCTCTAAAATGGGTTACAAAATCTCTTTGCCTCTGTCAAGAACTAAAAAAAAAAGTTACAAAACAACAAGCCAAAGGGAAGAAGAACTCCTCCACAATTACAAATCTTAGGCTATATATAGGGTTTTTACCATCTTGGAATCCCTTCAGGATGCAACAAGCTTCGGATGGTCCTAGAAAACCTAACCCTAAAGTTACCAGAGAGACAAAAGAAAGAGAGAGAAGCGGTGAAATGACCAAGTCAAACAGATATTAACAGATATTTCTTGTTCTTCTCCTGATCTGGCGACTGCAATCTAATTTTGTAGATGGTAGCTGATAGTATTTATGTTGAATCCGAATAGCTGTACTCATCTACTCACCTACATCTCCTTTTACAATAACTGTCCCTCTTGTCTTGAACAGTGCAGTGCCAAGTATTCACCTTATTCATCGTCCAAGACTTCTTCCTCTTCTACAAGCTTCTTTGCGCTTATGGAATCTCAATCATAACTCTGCTCAAACTTGCAACACGCTGAATCTCCTTTTCTTTTTACTGATATTGAAACAAATCTATTTCATATATCAGCAAACTGTTCTGTGCATAATTTCCTGAAATGTAGAACTCTGATCAACTTCGAAACACTGCAAAGAGAGAAAAGTATTACTTCTGCAAACTTAGCAACCTGGGATCTGAACACGGTGAATGCAGATGAATACACCATAATCAAAAATGCATTCCCGTGATTGGTTTCTGAATGATTCACTCTGTCACATCAGAAAACTGCCACCATTTTTTTTTAAATTTCAGGATCAGGCGACTGCATGCAATCTCTTTGTCGAGGGAATATGTCACTAACCCTGGTTCTATCTCAAGACATGGCGACAATACAAACTTTTACCTTTGGCTAACCTAAGTTACTTCTAGCGATCACGCGACACAACTAAAATCAAAGTCGCGAAGAGTTAACATTAACCCATCATTCATTCCCAGACTTGGTGACTAACTACCTTGCTTAACTGTTACGGTGATCCCCTGTCGCTAAATGTTTAAGCTCTACTTCAAGACTACACGACAATGCCTAGTTGCCCAGTCGCTGGATGTAAGTTCTTAGCATTTAACTTTACCATAACCCATCTTATGTACCCTTTGCACTTCTGCCGACTACGCGACAGACGTTAATGGCCAAGTCGGGAGGACCTTTTCCTTATGGCACTTTTCTTCTTAGACTTCGCGACCACCGTTGGATCCTCTGATCTTTCATCTGACGGCTATCGTTTAATCGCTAGACATTTGAACATACTCTTAAGTCTTTCCCAGACATCGTGACTAAAGGAAAAGTACCCTAGTCTCATTGTCGTTGAATGCTCTTTTTCCTTCTAGCGACCACCCGACAATTCATTAGCATCCACCCGCCTTGTGACATATGTCGCACAATCATTGGATCATTCATTGCATATAGGAGAACTGAGTCATCATCCTGTTCTAGTGACATCCTGACTGAGCATCACTGCAAACCACAGACGGTTAGTCACGAAGTTTGGAATGAAACCACTTAACCGCCATTTCATTACGAGATCATGCGACTAAAGGCATGGCTTAACTGTTAGCTTTGACTTGATCTGGCGATAACGCGACAGGAAGTAGTCGCTGAGTCTGAGAACATATTCTTAACTGTCAAGACTTTCTCGCGATCACCCGACTGAGCAGTGGGTCCCATCTTCTTAAAGCCTTATAACATGATTATCTCGTGACTACCCGACATGAAAAGAATCGCCAAGTCTCAGAAGGCCAAAAGAATATTCTGTTTCTGAATGAGACCACGCGACTGAAGGAAAATGCAAAGTCGGGGAGACAATTGGAATATTCGCTCGGGGTATCATGACAAGGTGACTTAAATAAGACACATGCCTTAAGTTTAAATGAAAAAGCAACAGTGAAATAGAAGCGCCATGACTTAGGGTTTAAAAACATCGTTTAACACTTGGAAGACTAAGGGTTTTCAGGGTTTTACAAATTAAGCTAGGTTTAGACCTGAAAACCTGAAAACATGACAGAGGTAAAGCCAAACTGAACAAGAGATAAACTGAAAAGGATACACCAGAATTGAGAACAGGACAAGGAACCAAGACAACTTAATCCATTCAAAACATAACAAACCCACCCGATTGATCTTGGTACCGAAAATCGGTAACAGAACCACCAAATGAAATAGTATCTCTATGTTTCACAAATATGTCATCAAGATTTTTATCCATGTCTTCCAGGGATAACTTTAAGAAACCCCCCCTCCCAAAAAGTATAAAATTGTGGCGAATCACATCTTTTTTTGAGGGAAAATTTTTAATATTGATGGCGAATTGTGGTTCAAATTATAGATATTTGGTGGCAAATTTTTTAATTTCGTAAACAATTTTTATAAAAAAATGGCCAAAAAAATGATTTTAATAGGAAAATTATTAATATAATTGGCGAAGCTGAAAAATTTTACTGATAAATTATGGCGAAATAATTTTCCAAATATTGTAATTAATTATTTGTCATGGCGAATGTATTTCAAAAATACATGTAAACTTGGCAATTTAAGGGAATAGTTCTATAGTTGGTATGGCGATTTAATAGTTGGAAATAAATATTAAATTTTAATTCTCCAAAGTTTTCATTGTCAAAGGATGACACGTGTGATTTTTCTAGACAGAGTTTTGAGTAAAGGAGTTATGTCACCACATTTCTTCCGAAATGCACCTTCCACCGTTCATCTCTCTTAATCCAATGGTTCTGAATTGATGTTGAAGTTGCATCGGGTCCCACCTCTATGACATCACAGACTCACACGTCCATTGGATTACAACATATCAACGGCCAAAGATGAATTTTGGGCCTACTGTTGGACTGTTGGTCTTCAAAATGTTTACGGCAAACTCTAGACGGAATCATGACACGTGGTATGATTGATCATACCACGTGTCATGATTCCACTGAGAGTTTGCCGTAAACATTTTGAAGACCAACAGTAGGCCCGAAATTTAGCTTTAGTCATTGATATATTGTAATCCAATGGACGTGTGAGTCTGTGAGTTGTGACAAGAAAAATTTAAAAATTATAAACAACTGTCGTAGATAATAGATTTGACATCAACTCAAGTAAAGTAATGACAATTAATGGCGATGAGTAGATTTGACATGTCACATCAAGTAAATTTAATTAATGGTGATGAGTGGATATGACATCAAGTAAAGTAATGACAATTAAGCTCTTCAATTAATTGTGAATGACAAATAAGTGTGAACTGTGACATCATTATCTATTCATTACCAATTTACCTCAATAGAATAATGCCTTAAAGTTAAGACTTAAATGAAAACATCTTGTCATTTAAGGACATTGTTTTCTGACCGTTCGATGATCTTACATCAATGGCAATGGTTTTTTTTATAATAAATAATTGTTATGTCCACCTAGGTGGCGTTCGGCCTTCGTTATTCCAAAGAAAGAAAAAGTCTGACGTTCGGCCTTTGTTATTCCAAAGAAAGAAAATGTCTTATCATAAGTGTTGTCTCTAATTTCACCCATTGTTGCATTAAATATGAAAGATTTGGAGATTTTTGAAGGACAGTTACCATTTTAATTATGAATTAATTAGATCTTTAGGGCAGAGAAACAATTTCAATCAGGGCTTATAAATAGATGATATACGCTCATTAAATTACAATAGTCTACAACTGCTCGGTTGTCTTTATTTTTTTTGTCAAAAATTAGAATACTAATCAGTTTGATTTTCAATGGACACTGCAATTCATCTTGGTACTGGTTATTTACTTGAAATTCATCTTCAAGGTCATCTTCATGTGAGATATCAGGTTCCGCAACTTTAGGTTCCCTAGTTTGTTGAATAGACTCCTGTGTAAGTTGATAACCTCGAATTTGTACAGGTTCCTCTGATGACGTACCTTCCTCACTTTGACCAACACCATGACCATTGTGTCTGCCCCCGCTAAAGAATGAAGATATTTTTTTGCATTTCGTTGGCCTCTCTTGGACATCTCTAGATTCTCCACCTTCAATAGACCTCTTCCTGTTAGACTTTGAATGTGACATCTCCAAAAAACTAAGGCTGCAATAAAATTTTACTTGAATAATAATAAGATACTAAGGACTCGTAGTCTTTCCAGTTTGCTACCGATCGCAATTGTTAGCTCAAAATCAACTGATTTTTTGTACTCCTCAATCTCTTGAAACTATCCTTATATACAAATGCTTATTTCAAATTTTGGCGAAAGGGGACAACGTTTGCATATGATAACAACTAATATTTGGCGAACCCCGCGTAATTCCAAGTAATTGACTAGGCGAATAGGGCGAGAATTTGGGACACGATGAATTACGATGCATGGAAAATTGGGTCCTAGTGCAAATAAAATTTTAACTTGGCATAATGGGACTTTGGCGAATGGTGATCCTTGATAAATACCCCTTCCTTAATCCCGTGGTGAATAATAGTAAATATACAATAGATAAATGGTTAACAACCCCACTACCGTAGTGAAATTACATGCAAATAGTGGTGAACAACCCGACCAATTAACGTGTTTTTTATAAAATCTGGGCGAACCGGTCAAACAGTACACTATGCATTTTTTTGCCAAATTCTATACACCCGACGGGACATATTCGCCAATTGGCAAAGAATCGCCACTAAAAAAATCCCTGATGTCTTCCCTCTCTCGTCGAGTCATTGTGTAACTCATATCCATATTCAAGCAAGAAGATGCTAAGGGAATACCCAACTCACTAAGGCAACTCTTAGTATCAAACCAAACTTATGAGTTATTCCTAGGTAATTGATCAAATACAAGTTCTTTTCCCTTATGTTTTTGGTGAGTTTATACTAAGGATAATTGGTTAAAGACTATTTGAGGTTGTTTTCCTTGATCTACTTCATATCTTGTTGTAACTGGCATGAAAGAAAAGTTAATAGGTGATAGGATGACCCTAAGAAATGTTCGTACCAAACTAGGATAGTAAAGGCATTCACTTGTCCAAAAGAGAGATGATAAGATAGAATTTTTGCAAGAGGCATAAATCAACATTGACATAGAGGTTCCCACTAAACGGGTGAATACCCTAACACATATGGATCAGGAGGATGATTTACCCAATTTATATTGATTGAAATTGAATTTGTATGAAAGTGAGTGGACAAGAGATTACCAAAACTCTCCAAGTGTGTTATCAAAGAATCTAAAGGTTTATCTTCTCAACAAGCATGGTTTCTAGCTCACCAACTCTAAATAAGGTCACTTGTGAAATCAAAGGTTACTAGTTCAAGAGGTCAAAACACAAGAATCCAAAGTGTAAACAAGCTTCTAACAGTGGGGTAAGTGACCAAATATGATTTGGATGAACCAAGGAAGACTGAAAATGACAGGATATCAATTTGAGCAAGTTGACAGTTTGACACTTAAGAATGCAGATTTGTTGATCGTTTTGATGTTTTTCTTTGATATTTGGTGTATGTTTTGATGTTTCACTCATACAAAACACATCAAGAAGGTTGTTTGTTGTAAAAGAAACAATCACATCACAACCTAGGTAAGTCAGGGAAATATCTTTTGAATTCCCACTTTAACCGAAGTCCAACCACATCTACCCATAGAAAACAACTTAGAAGCTTGGAGGCACAGGCTCCTCCTTACATGTGCACTCACTTCTCAGGCACACCAAGCTTTGAATCCCAAGGGAATCACTTCCCAAAGGACCATTGTCTCTACTAAGAGCCATGAAAATGTGGGATGTCTTAGTCATTCTCTGACCTTCCGCGCCAACAGATAGAGGGTTTTTTGGTCACTAAAACAAAGTTTGTAGTCAAGGTATACGTTTAGGTGGTTATACTTGTGGCAGATTAGCTCTGTTATCGAGGCCTCCCAGCCTATAGAAGTTACATTTTATAGGTTTTAATGCATCACAAGGGTGCTAAGGGAGATCTTCTTCCTGGTATAATGCATTCAACACCTATTCACTATGAAATTAATCATAATGAAATTTTTTATATACCAGTTTGTAAGGGCTTGGCTTTAGCCTGTTACTGGTTGGGAAATCCACTCTCACTGGCTCTATTAAAGCACTTGGGAGGTAACCACGCTAAAATAATTATATGACTTTCTCTTACACCCAAGATCCACAAAGGCAAGGGGAGAGGATACGTTCATATAATTCTTAGGATTACAATCTCAAAAACACTTCAAAGACATAAGAAAATGACAATAATGCTTCTAGATTTTTGATCATCCCAAAAGGGCAAGAGCATAGTTTCCTAACATCATTGCCATTTCTAAAAGACCAAAATAGAAGTTCATTTTAGAAGTCTTGCATGTGGGTTCCTATTGTAATAAAATAAAATAAAATTCAAGCACAAAGTTTAGCATGCTATCGATCAAGGTAACCTGCAAGATGATTCGTTAGTAGTCTTTATTTGAGTCTTTTCTTCAATGTCCTGCAAACCACATGTTAAGCTATTTTAGAAATAAAAATCAGAAACACACAGCAAACAACAAACATTATATGCAATGTATACTCAACTTATGCAAACCCTAGGGTTAGATCTGAAAATCAATTGTTACGAGCAATGATAACCAACAAATAATCCAAATGACAACTCATATCATGCATTGAAGCATGTGAAAAATAAGTACAAGCTAATCATTAAATGCCCTTTTTTAATTTAAATTTTTGACCTAGTCAACAAGATTGGACCTACATGACATGAATTCAGACCCCAAACCCTAAATGCAGAAAAAAGACCCCTATTAAAAAACAAAGAGATTTCCAAATATGTCAAAAATTCAAAAAAGATCTTTTCATTGTGCCCTAGGGAGCCATTTTCTCAAAATAGACTAGTTTTCATAAATTGACCAAATGAGCTGTGATATTGCATCCAAATTTAAAACACAAATAATGGACCCCCTATAGAATTTAAAGACCTTTCTGAAAATGTAAAAATTTCTGAAAAATATATTGATTTGCGCCGAAAATTATTTTTTTATGAAAAATAAAGATAAAAATTATAAAAAAATTCAAAATACCTCGGACAATTCTAAATTTTTTACTAAATCTTCTCTGATACATCACCAACCTACAAACAAAAATTTAGACCAAAATTCCAAGTCATTTGAGAGATATGATCAAATCTTTGAAAATCTAGGGTTTTCATCTGAAAGCAAATCTGCACAAGGGGGTTAGCTCAAAAAATAATCAAAACCAGCATGTAAAGGTGGGTTGCCCCATGGTGGGCACCAAAAATGTGTGCTAAAAATTAGTCACACTTTTATGAGTCATTGTATTCAAGATTGCTCAAGAATGAGGTCTCAAATGGCGACTCATAGCTCCCTATTCATGGAGTGCAAGGGTTTGTAATGGAGGCCCTCAATTTAGACCTAGTTATGTCCATGCAAGTACACCATGAAATGAGATATTCAAAGAGGAATAGAAAGAATTCTAGTCTCCATGATCATCAAATATGTATTGCAAATGAAAATGAAAACTACTCTATATGATAACAATGCATGAAGCAAATTAATCTATATGATAACAATGCATGAAAGGAAATATACAAACTAATCTATGAAGGAAATATACATCTAAATTAGCATGAATCTACTCTAAATGGATTGTAATTGATGAAAGAGAGAAGAAGACAAGAAGAAGAGAAGTTGCATATTTCAAGTTCAAATGCTCAAACTCTCCTCCAAAGTTGCTCTCCAAACTTGTAGCATAACAATAACATAAAAATTCTATATGAAAATGAGAAGGAGAGAGCTCCTTATAAAGAAAAGTGTGGAGAGGAAAGCATCCTCAAGAGCAATGTGGGATAAATCCCTAAAAGGCAAGTGAGAGGAAAAAGCTCACCACTTAGGAATACGTGTGGAGAAAAAGGAGCTTTATTTATTTTTACTTATTTTATTTCCTTTTTCATCACAAAGAGGGATTTAAGTGGGGATTTTATTTATTTAATTAAAAGAGGGATTTTCTTTTAATTAAGATTATTTAATTTAATTAAAAGGGAGATTTTAATTAAATGAGATAATATTATTTAATTAAAAGAGAGATTTTAATTAAAGAAGATAATATTATTTAATTAAAAGAGAGATTTTAATTAAATCAGATAATATTATTTAATTAAAAGAGAGATTTTAATTAAATCAGATAACATTATTTAATTAAAAGAGAAATTTTAATTAAATAAGATTATATTATTAATTAAAAGAGAGATTTTAATTAAATGAGATAATATTATTTAATTAAAAGAGAGATTTTAATTAAATAAGATTATTTAATTTAATTAAAAGGGATGCTTTCTTTTAATTAAATAATATTATGGATAAAATGATCAAACCTTAGGAAATATTGAAATAATTGAATTAATTACGATTTGCTCAAGGAAATTGATTTGAATTAAAAATGTTGCAAAGCATTGATTCAGGAATTTGATAAATTGATTCTGTCATTTAATAAATTGAAGAATGGGAGCCCATAGTCTAGGCGACCATTTTAGGGTGCATACAATATGCTGTCGCACCTCCTCATGCAAATTCTTCAAGTGTTCTACAAAGTCTTTAGCTTTAGCGCTACTTGTCTCTCCTTTGTCCAACTTTCTTAATTTTGATGCATTTCTGGGACTACTTCCATACACTATCTGGAATGGTGATTTACCAGTGCTCCTATTGACATAATTATTATATGAAAATTCTGCCTATGGTAAAACCAAATCCCATCTCTTTGGTTTATCTCCAACCAAGCATCTCAACAAGTTTCCCAAACTCCTATTCACAACTTCTGTCTGTCCATCAGTCTGTGAATGGTGTGCTGAAATGAACTTCAAATCTGTCTTCAACATTTTCCACAAGGTTTTCCAAAAGTAACCAACAAAATTAATGTCTTGATATGAAACTATGCTCTTTGGTAAGCCATGTGGTCTTACCACCTCCCTGAAAAATAATTCTGCTACATGAACAACATCATTAGTCTTCTTGCAAGGAATGAAATGTGTCATTTTTTAAAACCTATCCATCACTACAAAGATGGAATCATGCCCTCTCTGAGTTCTCGATAGGCCAAGAACAAAGTCCATACTGTATACATTAAATGTGGCCTTTTTATTTAATCATACACTTCAACATAGTCCTTATTCATCAGACACACATAGAAATGAATATGATTTATTCATCATGCATGCATGTATGATTCAACATGTTGCCTCCTATCTAGACGGGGTTTTCAATGGCTCTCAGAATGAGAGTCTCACAACCTAGACCAATCCAAGAATGGAGGATTTTTCTCCATGAATGCAATACAAGACTAATCTAAGAATGAAAGATGCAAGATTAATCTAAGTTAGAAATGAGATTAAACTATGATATAATTTGAATGAGATTAATCTAAGAAAATGAAACTAATCTATTGCAAATGAGAGATTAATAGAAATGAGATTATGAACTATAAAATACAGCAACAATTCATTATTCTAACAATGCATTCTCTTGAATGAGAAATGGGAGTTCTTTTGTAGACTAAGAGTCTGCTCACAATAGAAAGTTTCCTTTAAAATAAAAGATAAAAAAGCCAGTTCAGATTAGCAAGTTTTCCTTAAAATAAAACAATGAACTATTTTCTTTTTTAGTTTAACTATTTTATTTATCTTTTAAAGCACAGTTATTTCAGAGTTTCTATTTCTAAAGTCGAGAGAAGATTTTTTGAGAGAATATTTAATTAAATAAATAGAATATGACCTCATAAATGTATTTTCTCAATTATTTGAATAATTAAATTCAATTATTGAAATGGGGGTATTTATTTAATAATTAAATATTATTTAATTCCTTTTTATGTGTTTTATCTAAAAGGGGTGAATTTAATTTAATTAAAGTGCTAGGACTTTAAAATTAAATTAATTCAATCATAGGGTTTGTTTAGCTAATTATAATTGATATTTAGGAAATTAAATATAATGTATGATTAATGCAGATTTAAGATTTTTTGCATTTGACACTTAGGTCGAGTAGAGTTAGTCAAAACTCAGAATTGCCTAGTACAATAGGACTTTGATGATCCAGAAGAATGTTAAATACAACAAAATTGGTTAGGGTTGCATGATGCCAATTTTGGGGTGTTACATTTTGCCCCTCTTTGAATGATGTGCGAGAAGCGCAATGATTCAAAGAATAGTATGATGTCTGAAGCATAGAAGAATAGATTTCAAAAATTAATGATGCAAAGATCGATTGATGAATATTTCAGAGCCATCTCGAGAATAGAGCTTAACTCTCCGAAGTCTAGGTTAGATTGCCAAGACGCCGGTCAAGTAGAGTTTTTGAGGATCATCTCCAGAACAAAGCTTGATCCTTAGGGATCCGAGTTAGATTGCCCCAATACCTAATAGATTAAGATTTTGAGAATCATCTCTAGAATAAAGCTTGATCCTCAGGGATCCGGGTTAGATTGCCCCGATACCTAATAGATTGATATATTTCAAAATACTATCCCCAAAATGAGGCTCAACCTTCAGGAGATAGGGTTAGATTGCCCTGATTCCTGTCCGTAAAAAGATAGTCAATAGAGATTTTTAGGACTATCTCTAGAATGAAGCTTAGTCCCCCAATTTCTAGGTTAGATTTCTTAGACACTGGTTAGATCGAGTTTCAGAATCATCTTCAGAACAGAGCTTAATTTTCAGGAGTCAGGGTTAGATTGCCCCAATTCCCAATAGATGAGATTTTTGAGAACCATCTCCAGAATAGAGATTAATCCATAGGGACCTGAGTTAGATTGCTCAGATACCAAAATAATGAGATTTTAAGAATCATCTCTAGAATGAAGCTTGATTCTTTGGAGTCAAGGTTAGAATGCCTCGATACCTAATAGATGACAAGATGTAAGGAACAGAGATGCCCTTAGTGATTGTGGAGTATCCAGTTTTGACTATGAAGTACGAAAAATGGACATACCCCAAGTGATGAGATACCCCTAGCAATGAGGATTTTTGAAAATTAGATCAGATTGATTGGAATAGATTCAATGACGTAATCATCCTGCTCCCTCAAGAGTGAAATAGAAAGATGACATGTCATAATGGTGATTGAAAGCGATAAATCACAGATAAATGTTGAATTAGAGATCAAGAAGAACTCAGAATAGATGATGGAAGAATTTGAAAGATTCATGATCAATTTTGAGCGATTGCGAGGTCTGGTTGACCAAGTTTGACTAGGGTGGACTGGAGTTGACCAAAGTTGACTTTTGATGAAAAGAGTCAAGGATTTGAGAAAATGTTGATTAGATATAATTTTGACAAGAAAGCAATGTCAAAAACTTGACTGCACAAGCATCCAATCACGTCGGTCCCAAAAATTTAAAATGTGATTTTGAGCGATATAGGAGTGTCAGATTTTGATTTCGATCACGAAAATGGATTCAGAGCGGTCAAATTAGCTAGTGGCAAAAAATTTACGCAAAACATAGCACTTTTGAAAATTAGGTCAAAACCTATATATAAGTCAAAAGGGTCATTTTCAAATCATTTGCATCCATTGACTTTTGAGAAAAAGAGTTGTGAGTGAGAATGGTGGTGCCCGTGAGTACTCATCAATTTGAGCGATCCAAGTGTTATAGTCAGTCGGTAGTGTACGGACCTCTGATAAGTGGTCAATTTACCTCTCTGTCAATTCAAATTTTACTGCTTTCGATTGATTTTTTGCACGTTTTTGTCATTTCTAAGAACTGTCCCGCGGGTTCTCGCGTGAGGAACTAGTTTCTTCGCTTGCCTCATAAGGAAAACTTGCATGAGAAACTGCCAAAAGGCATATCTTCGTGGCTATTGGTGGACATCCTCACGTGAGAGGGTACCCACATTTCATGTGGGAAACCTGATGAGAGGGGGTTCTCTCACGCGAACAGGCATGAAACTTCGCGTGGGTCAAAAAACTTCTTTACGCTAAATGTTGCTTCTTCACATGGAGAGAATATGGTTGTTTGAATGCAAAATGAGTCTGCTTCGCGTCCAATAGCATTTGTGTTAGTGTTGTACCTATGTTTAGGATGTTTGTGATGCTTTATTTCTCAGTTTTGCTTTGATTATCTTGAATCATGAGTCGAGTACTAATCGTGTGTTATTGTTTGCATGTCTTGCAGGTTGATTTCCCAGATATAGCATTTACATCACATCATCCCGCCATTAGTGGGTTGATCTGACAGCTAGATGATGTCAAGATAGCACATATTGATAGTCTAGGCCTATCTCATCTTTGTGAGGTACCCAAGATTCAGGTAAATCATGAATTACTAGGAGCTTTGGTGGAGCGTTTCCATTCGGAAATGAACACCTTCCACCTTCTTCAGGGCGAGATGATAGTGACACCCAAGGATATATATAGGATCCTCTGGATACCCTTCCATGGACCCAGAGTAGAGTATGATGCGCAGTCATGGCCAAGTATAGTGATGCTACAAGAGATCTTGCATGACGACCTTGTCATGGGTACAGCCATCCCCTGGGAGGAGTTGATCAGAGATTATGGGCCCGAGCACCGATTGGTCATGGTTTTGGTAGCATTCCTTGGATGCTATCTGATGCCTAATCATGGTCAACATGGTTTTGAATGTGGTTGGGGTAGGATGCTATAGAGGATGTTATCTAAGTCAGTCAGATACAGATAGGGTTAGTGTATGATGGCCCATATGTACATTAAGATGTATGAGATCGCCTATAGAGAGGTGAAGAGTATGATAGTAGGGGTGTTCATTTTACAGGTGTGGGCATGGGAGCACCTTCTTGTTACCGGACCCATGCGTGAGGATCTGAGGGAGCCACTTGAGCCATATATGTGTAGTTATAGAGGTTTGATTACTTAGCCCGTATTAGGTAAGATAGAGCAGTGGCGAGCTCAGCTGGATGATCTGGTAGTTGTAGTATGGTGACCATGGAGGTTGACCAAGGAGTGGGATGATGCCAATGAGAAGCTTGGTTATATACTTTACTCATGGCCACTTATTGGTCATGCTATTGCTATTATTGAGCAGTTTCCTCTTACCCGTGTCTGGTGGTAGTTCGGTCTTTCCTAGGAGATATCACAAGAGTACTGTCCTTATCCTCATTTCATTGATGAGCTAAGGAAGGGATGGTCGATCAAGTTAGACACTAGTTGACGCATGATAGCTGTGTGAGCCCTAGCTCAAAATTGATGGGATTACTTGAGTGGTATTGCAGATGGTGGCATGACTGCAGAGTATAGGGAGTACTTTGTTACTCATCCATTCCCACGTTTAACAGATCTAGTGGGTATGGGTATACTAGCACTAGGTAGTGCATCCACAGGTACCACCTTAGTAGATACCTCTACCTCCTCCACAGCAGATACCGCAACCACCACCAGAGTAGGGACCACAACAAGGGCCACGACCATGCATAGTATAGGTTGACATCCCCACTTAGCAGATAAGGACCGATCCTCATGCATGTGGCAGTGGGAGATAGACTAGACAGAGGAGAGTTGCATAGCTAGATGATGTGCAGGAGCAGCTAAAGTAGGAGGAGGCTCAGCAGGAGGATGCGCAACTAGAGCAGCCAGGGCAGGGTCCAATTCCTAGAGACCCTTTATCACAAGCGCAAGATACTCTACGTAGATCTAGAGAGAGAGTCTGATAGCTACAATGACAGGTTGGAGAATTGCAAGTACATGTGGCATTTCGAGATGCCTGACTCACAGATAGGGACCGAGAACTGCGGGAGGTCCGAGAGTAGCTAGAGAGGGCTTGGGAGGAGACACGACATCAGTCCTCCTGAGAAGCCTACTATTACGCAACCTATGCGGGGGTAGTTCCTGATGAGGCATCACAAGTGCCTAGATTTTACTTGTATGCTAGAGGATTAGAGGGTGCACATGCACCACCTCCACCAGATATGCCTCCTCCTCCACCTCCTCCAGGTGATGAGGGAGAGGGCTAGAGATAGAATAGGCATATTGATTTTTTAGATCACATGATGTATCTGATGCATTGGTATCCTTGTATTGTACCACCATTTTTGAGATAGACTATGCTCGAGTAGCACTATTTTGTATTGTATCGAAACTCCAAGATATATATATATATATATATATATATATATATATATGAGCTTGTCTTTTGGTATCATTGCATTTGTCATCTTTTTCCTTATGAGATGTTTCTTATATGTTTAGATGCTTTAGATGATGTATGCAAATGAATGGACATGTTTTGAATATATGTAGATGTATGAAATGCACATGTATATGTGATGTATGTATGTGATGCACATGTATATTAGATGTATGTAGATTAGTTATCTATTAATGCACTCGTGAATGAAAATATGTAAATGCAACGTGTATATGATAATGCATTTGTGAATTTAATGTATATTGTACTAACATCTCATGCAGGGTGTCTAGATGTGTGACAGATGATAACCAAGAGAACATGTAAAGAATCGTGAGTGAGGATTGAACACTTATGTAGTCATGATGAAGCCAGGATGCTGAAGAAGAACTCCTCAATGTAAAAATCCAGGAGAATGCACTCACGTGAGCATTGAATTTTTGCCATAATGCAAGTCTAGAATGAAAGTGCAATCCTATGCTAGATGCAATCCCTAGGACATGGTTGTGAGACCCATTGGATATTTGTCACCATAGAGCATTTTTGGAACATTGGAGTCGATGCAATCCTTACTGGTGCCACTGCAACCATAAGAATATGAATATGACTTTCATCGGATAAGATATGGGAAACAAACATAAGTATCGGGGAACAAAAGCTGAGACGAATTGAGCATTATTTCCAGTTTGATATAGTAAGAGTACACCAGTAAACAATCAAAGCAATAACAGTCAAGGAGATGGTACCAACCTCACCATGGCATACAAATAAACAAGATCGAGGGATGTGAGGCTTTTCCACCTTAATGCATGAGCTCTTATCACATACACCCTATTTATTTGACGTTGTCGGATCATCGGGACCACACCAACAAGTAGTAGACAAAGAAAATATCAGGGAAATCCATGAGAACAGACAACATACAAAGAAAGATTCAATCATAGCTAAGCATGTTTCAAAGTTTTTGGATGTGTTCATGTTTAGGGGTGTTGAAAAACACCATTATTCATGTGAGTGCATTATGTTTGATTGTAATTGATAGATGTTTACGATGTGATATTTAATGTTTGTTAAAAATATATAGATGTGTCCAAAGATAGTGTTGAGAAAAACTATTTTAATTGGGGTGTTGAGAAACACTAGTTTGTGTCAGTAGATAGCTGTCCTTGAGAAATGACAAGATTACTGACCAAAGACGCGATCAAAGTGGGGACTCATGCCCCATGTAACATCTGATGACTAACTTGACTTGTGTTGTGAGGAAAAACTCGATGTGGTTTCCCCCAAGATCATGATTCAGGTTTGGTGTCAAGTCAGTAGGGTTTGCAGAGGAACCAGAATGTCACAAAAGTGACTGAAAACTTTGTACAAACTAAAGAAAAGACTGCCAAGACCGAGTATCGATAGATAGAGCATTTGAGTATAACTCCAACTGTACCGGATGTGATCAATCTCAATAGGACAGCGACAATAGACAGACATAGTGAGAAGCACTGGTGACTGACGTGAGAGAGATTCTCGAGTGAAGATATCATAGCAATAGCTAGGCATCAATAGGCAGATGCAGTGAGAACCACTGGTGACTAATGTAAAGAGTAATAGGACCATGCCCCCTAGACCAGGAAGGTTTCTCCAAGAGAATGACTAGTTTCAATCCATGTAAGTTGGTGTCTTGACGGGAATTGAGAGCATGAGAAAAAGAAAATGCAAGTAAGAAAGCAGGAAAGCAAATGTATAAAGCCAAGTGGTGTTGTGATAGATATAACAATGTGGAATAGAGGTGCCTGTTTACCAAGTTTTTACCTTCTTGGCAGAAATTCTCTTTTTTTTGCTACCATGATGCTTGTTTGCCAGGTTTTCATCAATGACACTTTTTCCTTTTTTTTTTCTCTTTTTTTGTATTTTTTAAATTTTAATTTTTTTTTGGAGATACATTACAGCGCCTATTGCTAGGTTTTCACTAAGATGATCATTTTTTCAGGACATTTTCCATTTTTTTATAATTTTTTCAGGACTTTACTATGTACATGAGCACACTAAAGATGTATCAGTTGTAGAACCATTTCATATGAAGGGTTTTGATCATTTCCTTGAGTTGTTCCCTTCAGTAGTAGAGATTTGATAAGTGCTAGACCCAAATACTATAGTGACAACATACAGACCAAGCCAATTTGGTTCAAATTTTCATTTTTGGACCCGATGTTGTTGATTCTTAGGGTTCTCCCTCAAAATGAAGTCACCCACTTGGAAATACCTTGGTCGAACCTTCTTGTTATAGCTCTTGGACATTATTTTCTGATATTCTCTAAGGTGATTGAACACCACTTGCCAGTGTTCATCAAGTAGTTCTAGCTCTTGTAGTCGAGATATTATGTTATCATCGTCAGTAATGAGGCCCTTCAGAGAGACTTGTAGAGAAGGAATCTCAACCTAAATTGGTAACACAACATCTACTCCATAAACCAAAGTATAGGTTGTAGCCCCTGTTAGTGTTATTATGCTTGTCCTGTATGCCTAGAGAGTTGGATTGATCTAGAGGTGCCAATCTAGTCTAGATTTTTGAACTGTGCAATGCAGGATTTTAAGGATTGTCTTGTTTGATGCTTCTACCTGTCCATTACCCTGAGGAAAATAGATGGAAGAGCAGTGCTAAGTGATTTTAAACTTAGAGGATAGCTCCATCAAATCCTTTCTTTTGAACTGCCACTATTATCAGTGATTATTACTAAGGGTATACCATACATGCAGATGATGTAGTTAAGAATGAACATTGCTACAAATTTTCCATTGGCCATGGTGAGAGGGACTGCCTCCACCCACTTGGTTAAATAGTCTTTAGCTATGATGATGAACTTATGTCTATTTGACGACGAGGGATAAATTTGACCCACCAAATATAAGGTCCATTGTTGAAATGGCTAGAAACTAATGAAGGGAATGAGCTCCTTGGCTGGAGCATGAATCAAATTTCCATGTAGTTGACACTATTTGCAAGACTTAGCAAACTGTGTAGCTTCTTTTTCCATATCTAGCCAATAGTAACCAGCTCTAATAAGTTTGCGGGCCAGTGTCAGGTCATTTGAGTGAGACCCACAGATGCCTTCATGCACCTCTACTAACACATGCTTGGACTCATCAGGTTCTAAACACCTAAGAAGGGTACTTCTAGACCTCACCTATACAAGTTGTTAGCTATGATGAAAAACCATGAAGCACTACAGATTAAGTGACGTTTCTCATTCCAGGTGTAGGTGTCTAGAATAATCTAGTCATGAAGGTAGGAATAAATATGATGGTAGTAGGATGAATTGTGTCCAATGATAGAGAAGATCATCCAGGATTCAGGGGAATCATAGGCTATGTGGTGTAACGTCTCCACTAGGAATTCATGTCAGAAGTCATTTTTTGGCATCTGTAGCATGGAAGCAAGAGTATCCATTGCATCAGTTGCTTTATTGTCTGCCCTTGGAACCTGTTAGAATGTGATATGAGAAAAATATTTTCTGAGGTTATCAACCATTCATTTATAAGGCACCAACTTGTCATCTTTTGTCTGATAGATATCATTTACTTGATTGATGACTAATTATGAATCTCCCGGGACATTGAGCTCATCCACTCGCCACTCAAGGGAAATCTTCACACCATTGATCAAGGCTTTGTACTCAGTGATGTTGTTTGTACAAGGAAATAACATCTTGTATACTTTTGGTATAGAGTACCTTTGAGGTGTGATGAACAATATCCCAACACCTGACCCATGTTGGGTAAATGAACCATCAAAGAACATAGTCCAGGATCGATGCGTGAGAAGTAATATGGACTCATCTATAAATTTGATGTTCAATGGTTGTTGATCTACTAGAGGTGCTTCCACCAATTGATCTACAATTGCTTTCCCCTTGATGGCTTTTCTTTCTACATACTCAATATCAAATTCACTGAGAAGCATGACCCACTTGGATAGTCTACCTATGAGGGTAGCTTTACTGAGCAAATATTTCAGAGGATCAATCTTAGCAATAAGGCATGTAGTATGAGCCAACATATAGTGTCACATTTTTTGTGAAGCAAATACCACTGCAAGGCAAGCCTTCTCTATAACAGAATAGTTTTTTCATATGAGACCAGTGTTCTACTAATGTAGTAGATAGCCCTTTCTTTATTATTCTGATCTTCTTGAGCTAATAGGACACCCAATGATGTATCTGTACTAGAGATGTAAAGTATGAGAAGATTCCCATGAATAGGAGGCATCAATATTGGTGGGTTTGCAAGATATTGTTTAATTTGTGTGAGCCCCTCATCACATTCTTTGTTCCATTGGTAAGCCACACCTTTGTATAAAGTCTTGGTGAATGGTTGTGACTTGTCCGCCAGTTGTGAGATGAAGTGCCAAATAGACTATAATTGGCCTTGAAGTCCTCTCATTTTTTTGATATTCCTTGGTGATAGCATTTCCATGATGGCTTGGACTTTCTCAGGATCTACTTCTATGCCTTTTGCAAAGATGATGCAGCCAAGCAGTTTTCCAGATGTTACGCCAAATGCACATTTCTTAGGATTGAGCCTTCGACTGAACTATTCCATTCAATCCAATTTAGGACCTAGATCTACAAGGTACGTCTTTCATTGCATTCTCTTAGATAGAATGTCATCAACATAATCTTCCATTGTTTTATGCATCATGTCATGAAATATAGCGGTGATAGCTCTTTGATATGTAGCATCAGCATTCCTGAGTCTAAAAGGCATGACATTCCAACAGAAAATGCCCCATGCACATGTGAAAGAAGTTTTCTCTTGGTCTTCTAACATGATCTTTATCTAGTTACAGCCAGACAAATCATCAATCAGTGAGTACATTTTATATCCTACTATCATATCTACAATCGTATCAATATTAGGCAATGGAAATTTGTCCTTAGGACATGCCTTATTCAAGTCTCTGAAATCTGTACAGACTCAGATAGATTTGTCATGTTTCAACACTAGAACAATGTTGGAGATCCATTCTGCATAGTCAATTGCTCTAATAAATACTACCTTAAGAAGTTTCTCCAATTCATCTTTGACAAGTAGAGACACATGTGGATGCATTTTCCAAAGCTTTTGTTTGATAGGCTTGATGCCTTGTGCAATGGACAAGTGATGCATGATTAGATTAGGATCTAATCCTGGCATGTCTGAATATTTCCATGCAAATTTTATCTTTTTGCTCTAGAAGAATGTAATGAATTCCTCTCTTTCAGCCTCAGATAATGATTGTGCCAAATGAATGATCTGAGGTTCAGCTTCCATACCCAAGTTGACTGGTTGAGTTGGTTCAATTAGCACAGATGATTGTTCCTGGAAATGACTCAGAAGTGTATCAAGTATCTCATCCTTGAGCGCCTTAGAGAGGTTTTCACCCTTGGATACATCCTTTATTTTGACATTTTTAGGCTCTAACACTGCCACAATGTGATTTTCACCATCAGAGCACCTATTTTTTCTTCTTTTGATTTTGTGACTGAGATACTTGATATCAGCCTCAGTCATGTTGATAGTGTCTTCACTAGTGGAGGAGGTTACAGGTTTGACAACATTGAGGTAACAGGAAAGAGCATAATCATTCTGGAATGTAAGGACTTCATTAGATGGGGAGGAAGAGTTCCAGTCTATGAGCTCGAGATGGCAGAGTGAAAGAGAAGTGACAGGTTTGAGTGTGTTCATGGTATAATCATCAAAAGCATGGACTAGTAAGTTGAGACCTAGACTAATCTCATCCAAAGGTATAGTCAAATTCCTTTGACCCCTAGTGACTATAGTAGATGACACATTAACATCGATGGAATCAGACTCATTTGACCTTACACTAGATCCTTCACCTACTTCAAGAAGGTTTTCATATGTGTGTACTGTATCTATATCCCTGTCATAGGTGGCATATGAAAAACTATCGAACTCGTATTCTTTAGAGTTTGTTTCATCATTAGGTGTCATATCAAGAACATGAGTGAAATCAACCCTTTCCCCCAGTTCGGATGAGTTTGACCTAAAACCTCTACTATGGTCAGATAAGCACTGTTTGACATAGATGCTTCATCAATGCTTGCAGCATCATCTACTTCTTGTTAAGTAAGAAGTGGCTAGACTTTCTCCTATTCAAACCGCTCTTGGAAGTGTGGTGGTATGTATAGATCACCCTAATGACCCAAATTTATAGTTTGTATTTCTTTTCACTGCTCATAGGTTATTGGAGTAAGTGAAGTGGTTTGATCAGAGTCATTTTCAATCTTGACTATACTAACATGCAGTATCAAAGCATTTGGCTTAGCAAAGAATGCTACCTGATTTGGAGTAATGGGACAAGGGAAGCAATCCTCCTCAGAGTTGTCCTCTGACTCTTCAGTTTTAGATGTACCTTCAGGTGTTGGTTGGTGATTTGTTTGAGGTACAAATTTGTTTATCTCCATTTAAAATGGGATCTTCTTGAAGCCTACACCTATAGAGTCATGTGTTCATCGACCAATAGCTTCAAGTGGTGCGATAAATCCTTTATGATTCACGCCTATAGGACCATTCCCTTTGTAGCCAAAGTGTTGCATAATCGTTAGACCCTTGCCATACTATTTAGGTTTTATGTCACAAGGTGGAGTGGTTTTTTCAGATGTGTCTTCCCCTTTATAGATCCAAGCTTTGATAACCTTGTTTTCATCTTCTTCCTCTAATGGTGTCGTGGCCTGTACAAAGGTGCCACCATATTTTTTTGAGGAGGAGATATAGAAGGTTTAGTATCATCGGAATGTCTCCCATAAGAACATGGAGACAAAGGCATAGATGTAATAGATAGCACAGGTTCAATCTGAGACCCTCCCATGTCAGTTTTGTTGAGTGTCAGAGCCTTTTCCATTTCCTTTAGTTTAGCCTCGAAGAACTCAGTAGACTCTCTATTGGTGGGTACAAAGTTGTCAGCAAATTTTGTGAGTGTGTTGCAATCATAGCATGTATTAGCAAGTATAGACACTTTAGATCCTTGGAATGGGAACTTAATGCACTAATGATATGTTGAAGGGACAGCCTACATTTCATGGATCTATGTCCTTCCTAACAGAATATTGTATGCTAAAGGAATGTCAAGCACTTGACAGATAACATCCCTTTCAATAGGCCAACTCTGATTGGCAACACAACTAGACCCTTAGATTTTCGTTCTTCTTCATCATAGGCCTTAATAGTAATCTTTATGTGGGCATCTATGTAGTCTTCACCATATCCTAAATCAGTAAGGAAGCTAGAAAAACAAATGTTAAGGCCAGTGTCATTATCTATGAGAACACGACGAACGTGCTTTGGGCCAATCATGAACTCAATGTGCAAGGGGTTATTGTGTGGGTGACTCAAAGAATGGTCATCTTCCTTAGGGAAAGACAAGTAATGAGAGGAGGTCATGTGACCTACCATGGATTGAAACCAGTTGAGATCAAGATATTTTGGAACATTTTCCTCAGTGAGGGCTTTGTCAAGGATTTCCTTGTGAGCAGGGGAGATTTTTAGCAGCTTGAAGATTGTGATTTGAGCATTGGTACATTGTAATTGGTCTATTATGTTGTAATTGGCAGAATTAGATGAGGGGACCAATTTCAAATTCTTGTTGGTAGAGCTAATAGTAGCTTTGTCTGCAGGTTGTGTTGGTGCAAATGTAGAAGGCTCAGGGCCTTTGAGGATGATCTTAGCACAACATTGAGTAATAGCATTGGCACGAACCTGAGATTGTTCTTGTTCGGAGGGCTGAGGCATAGGCCCTCATAATATGAAAGGAGTTTTGGGCTTGGGAGCATCTTCCCTTCCCTTGATAATGACAATGTTATAGTATTCAACATCAACAAGCTCAACCATATTAATGACATTGTCATTATTGGTGTATGTGTAGTTGACCTTGGCATCAATGTTCTTGGCTTTAGATGAATCAACTTTCCCATGAGGAGTAAATGGGTCTTTGAAAGCTTGGTGGTCTGAGTTCTTTTTGTGATTTCCCATAGAAATAACCTCACTATCAATAAGGTCTTGGATCTTGTGTCATAATTTAATGTAGGTAGCCGACTTGTGACCCTTGTTCTGATGGTAATCACAGCATGCAGATTCATTCCACCAAGATGGTTGAGGTTGTGGATCAAAAGGATGCGATTTATCCAGAGGAGTGAGTAAATGGTTGTCTAAGAGAGTCTTGTAAACTGCATTGAGAGGTTCTCCTAGAGGAGTGTACTCACGCCTGGGTTGAGGAGCCAAAGGTTTAGATCTAGAAAAATGCGAAGGGCCCGGTTTGGATTTTATTGCAGCTTGTTCATTGGCTTTGGCCACCTACATAGTGGTAGTGAGATTAAAAGAATCCTTCAGAGGCTTGGGAGTCACATTTTCAACAACTCCATCATTCAAAACATGATGTTTCTTGTTGGGAAATTTGGGTTTATATTTCCTTGAGGAGGAAGGCCCTTGTTTATTTTCCTTGTGTAAGGAAAGTTCTCCTTTCTTGACTATAAATGTCTGAATTCTCATAGCTTTCTTAATCATGTCATCAAAGGTCAAAGGACCTTGGAGCTATACTTGATACCGAAAGTTGAGAAGAAGATTGTTTAAAAAGATGTCCAACTTCTCAGATTTGGGTATTTTGTGAGAATAACTTGTATAAAGTTGTCTCCATCTCTGGAGAAATGTCAATAAAGGTTCTCCATTATTTTGTCTCAAGTTTCAAAGATCTCAGATGTGAACCGGATGTTGGATATTGTGGTAATAGTGTTGCAAAAACAAGTTGGAAATCTCGTCGAAAGTATTGATGCCAATTGGTAGCCTAGAGAGCCACTCCATAGCTGACCCTCCCAAATTGAATGGGAAAAGACACATGAGGTAGGTTTGATAATGTATGAACTCCATAGAGAGAGCACCAAACTCTCTTAGATGATCATGGGGATCAGAGGTACCCAAGTATTTATCATACTTGGGAAGTTCAACTCCTTTAGGAAAAGGAGGCATGCGTAGACTCCTATCAAATGGGAATGGACAAATGCTTTCCAATGTGAACTATGTAGCATGTTTTTCTTTATCCTTCATGAATTGAAGAATTTGTTTTTGCATACTTTGAACTTGTTTTTGTAACCTGGAGTTTTCAGTTTCTTCCTCTTTAGTGACAAGCGTCTCTACATTGTAGGTGGGGGGCAACTTATCCCCTTGATTGGCTAGTTCAAGAAGATATTTCTCTTTCTCCTTAGCTAGGAGAATTTACATCATCTTGCGGAAATATTTATTGGCACGAGCACCTTTGATATCTTCTTGGGTTATTTTTGTCTCCTCATCATTAGGGGATCTTGATAATGGAATTTACCCCTAGTTTTAGAGTGATCACCATCTCTGCTATATTCACCTGATTGATTATGATCTACCATCTTGCTAGAATGCAAGTGTTCAGTTTGTAATGATTTGATACGAGGAGGTTGAATGTCCATAGGTTTTGTACCTACGGGAACTCTTGTTGTTTCACTAGTGTCAAGTTCAGGAAACAACTCTTCAGAATTTGGATCTTCTTGGAACAAAGCATTTTGAACCTGACTAAAATCCACTAGAAATGATCATTGTCTGTAAGGTCAAAGTACCAGAGAGGGAGATCAGGATGATTCCTCACTAGATGTAACCAATAAAGGGGGATGCAAGGATTCCCCACTACACTCGGGCTGTGTGAAAATTTTAGAACGACATTCTTCTTGGTTGATAGGTCTACCCCTACCTTGTCTAGTGACACATGAAAGGAATGTTTTTCCACTTCGAGTTGTAATAGTCATAGACAAATATTACACAAGGAATGTGAACTAGGATGACGCTTGGAATTGTCTCAAGGTAAATGCACAAAAGTGCCAAAAGGTGAAGTATACCTGGTGTGAATTATCAGAAATAAGGCTAGAACAACCGAGAGAGGACTATCATGACACAAGATATGATGACATAGTAGAAATAGAAAAAAAGATATGAGATGAGATGAGTTTAAGTGAGAATCACATAATTCTCATCCTAATAAATCCAGTTGCAAACTGTGTGTAGATAGGGGCAGGTAAACAGACCCTAAACAAAAACTAGATTTAGCAGAGAGACACTGGACAAATGGGAAATAGCTCACTATTTTGGAAAAATGATAGAGACTCACGTGAAGAATTACTTTCTTGCATGAAGATTCTCACAGGCTCGTGCGAGACTTTGTAGTCCAGCGTGAAAAATCACAAAAAGAGATGACAGACTGGTGAACCAATAGCAGCAGAATTGCAAAACATCGCACAATGATTTATAGCATGTCATGCAAAGTTTCTCATAGAATGATGCAAAGGTGGTAGAATATTGCGTGAGGTTTTGCAGTGAAGACATCAAAGTTCTACAGAATTAGATAGTTGGGACTAGATTGCATTTTTCAAGATAGATTATGTTGTTTTCTAACAGAAAGTTCAAGTTGTAGATTTGTTTGGACATTTTCAAATTTGGCAAGTTGTGTGATTTGACATTTTTTTTTATTGTTTGAATGATTCACCCACACAAAACACATTAAGAAGAATGTTTGTAGTAAAATAACAGACACATCACAATCCTAGGTGAGCCCGGGCAGTATCTGTCATATTCCCACTTGAACCAAAGTTTAGCCACGCTTACTCATAGCAGACAACTTAGAAGCTTGGAGGCATGGGCTCATCCTTACATGTGCACTCACTTCTCATGAACACCAAGATTCGAATCCCGAGAGAATTACTTCCCAAAGGACTGTTGTCTCTACTAAGAGCTATGAAAGTGTGGGATGTCTTAGTCGGTCTCTAACCTTCCACACCAACATATAGAGATTTTTTTGGATACTATAAAAAAAAAATTTAGTAAGGGCATCCGTTCAAGTGGTTGTGATCAAGTCATTTTTCCAATAAAGGGAGCTCTCCCAATCCTTTCAAAGTGAGGTTTTCACCTTAACAATGTAGGGACTTTAACACACCACTAGGGTACTAGAGGAGATTTTGGTTGCCACAATGAATTCACACTTGTCCATTGTGAGACTAATCACAATGGCATTTTTATATACTGGTTTGGAAGGGTTTGGCTTTAGCCTGTTACCATTTGGGCAATCCACTCTCACTAGATCTATTGATGCACTCGGGAGGTAGCCACACTAGAAGAATCATATGAATTTATCTTACACCCAAGATCCATAAAGGCGAGGGGAGAGGATATGTTCATATAGTTCTTTAGAATTACAAACTAGAAGACACTTCAATTACACAATATAGTTATTCATTTTAAGCACCAAGCTGAAGTGTTTTCTAACTACTAAAAACCAAGATGAGAGTTTTGTGAAAATACCCAAGGTCTTCGACAAACGTCCTGTAGTAAATACTTTAGTAGTTTGTAATTGCTTTCTTCATTTTCAGCATACTACAAACCACCATTAAGTTGTTCCAAAAATAAAATCAAAGAAACACAGAAGTCAGGAAAAAGCAAATGGTCAAAAAATTGAGATAATAAATAGAAAATAAAGGTCTTTGGTGTCAAATTTCACGCGATGAACTAGAATAGTTCAAGAGAAGAAGTACAAACAATCCCGTGAAGAACTAGAAAGTTCGTGTGAGATGCTGTGAAATTTCATGTGACATTTCTGACAGCGACGTAAAGACAAAGTGCAAAAATGAAAATAAATGCAAGAAAATGAGGCCAAAAACTGATTATTTAGCCCCACGGTAGGCACCAAAAATGTATACGTTAAATGTGGTCTTCTTATTTAACTATACACTTCAACATAGTCCTTATTCATCAGACACACACATAAATGAATATGATTTATTCATCCTGCATGCCTGTATGATTTGACCTATTGCCTCCTATCTAGACGGAGTTTTGAATGGCTCTTAGAATGAGAGTCTCACAACCAAGACCAATCCAAAAATGGAGGATTTTTCTCCATGAATGCAATGCAAGATTAATCTAAGAATTAAAGATGCAAGATTCATCTAAGCTAGAAATGAGATTAAACTATGACATAATTTGAATGATATTAATCTAAGAAAATGAAACTAATCTATTGCAAATGAGAGCTTAATAGAAATGAGATTATGAACTATAAAATGCAGCAGCAATTCGTTATTCTAACAATGCATTCTCTTGAATAAGAAATGGGAGTTCTTTTATAGACTTAGATTCTGCTCAGAATAGAAAGTTTCCTTTTAAAATAAAATAGATTAAAAAGCCAGTTCAGATTAGCAAGTTTTCTTTAAAAGAAAATAATGAAATATTTTCTTTTTTATTTTAACTGTTTTATTTATCTTTTAAAGCACAATTAATTCAGAGTTTCTATTTTTGAACTAGAGAGAGGTTTTTGAGAGAATATTTAATTAAATAAATAGAATATGACCTCATAAATATATTTTCTCAATTATTTGAATAATTAAATTCAACTATTGAAATGAGGATATTTATTTAATAATTAAATATTATTTAATTCATTTTTATGTGTTTTAGCTAAAAGGGGTGAATTTAATTTAATTAAAGTGCGAGGACTTTATAATTAAATTAATTCAATTATAGGGTTTGTTTAGCTAATTATAATTGATATTTGGGAATTAAATATAATGTATGATTAATGCAGATTTAGGATTTTCTGCATTTGACACTTAGGTCGAGTAGAGTTAGTCAAAACTCAAAATTGCCTAGTACAATAGGACTTTGATGATCTAGAAGAATGATAAATGCAACAAAATTGGTTAGGATGGCATGATGCCAATTTTGGGGTGTTACACATACTAATATCCTCCCACGGCTTCTGTGGTACAAGTAATGGCTGATATAACCCTGTATTCTGCTTCACTCCTTTTCCCATCTGACATACTCTGTAACCTTGTACAAATTTCTAAATATCTTGCTGCGACTGTGGCCAATAATAATTCTCACTAACCAGAGAAATGGTTTTATCTCACCCAAAATGTCCAACCAATCCTCCACTATGCTTTTTTGATTAAATTTTCCCTGATGGAGCTCTTTGGAATGCACAACTGACTACCTCTAAACAACATATCATCCTAGATTATGAAATCCAACCATTTGGTTCTATCTAGAGTAACAAGTTATCTACAAGCTTTCCAAGCTTTTCCAAAATCTGGATCTTTAGGATACAAACTCTTGAGTTCCTTGTGTTGGAGATTTGATTATGTTCAGTTGATTGATTGTATGTTTGTCATTGATGACAACATATAATACACAGGAGTAATCCTGTATGTACTTTTCAAAATGCTGACATGAAGACTTGCGTGGTTAGATAAATGTTGTTGACATGTTTATTATATTATGTTCATACACGTAGATCTAGATATGATGTTTCATTCAAGTTGTGTAATTCTGTTATTGGCAGTTACAGTTCTGGAAGTGTATCTGTAAAGAGCCAACGTATTTGACGTGTTTCTTGAGTTGTACCTATCTTCAAGATATGCGTGAATATATTCATGGTTAGTTATGAGTTAACTATCTTTGGTTAAACGTGCCTATCATATTACATCAAGATTGTGTTGTTTGAGTTGATTTGGTGAAGCCGACTTAGTGAAGTGTTGCATCTATTCAGTTTATACTTGCGCGGTTGTAATTATGCTTGCATGCTTAGTAGAGTCGAAAAGGATGTTATGAAGAGTTGTCTTATAGGTCCCATGATCCCATACTTTGAGAAAGATACTTATACCAATTCAATTATGATACGCTAAGTGTGAAAGATACAAAAAGTGACAGAAGATGTACAGAGAAAAATATCAAATGTGGTTCCTTCATCAAGAGTCTATGTGAAGAAGAAGTGAAAGATTGTAATACACTGGAACTTATCAAGATAGCAGGTCTACTCTATAGTTCATCATCAGATATAGTGCATATCTGTTATATAAAAGGTTGTAGCCTTCACCATTAAGCAGTGAGCTTTTGGACAGTGAGTCTACCACCCCTAAAAGGGTTATTTGTAAAAGACTCCTAATAGGGTCCGACCCTTAACCAAGTCACTATACTTGTTGCATTGTAAATTACAACTCCTAACAGGGTTGAAATATCTTCTAACATGGATTACTATAATCAAGTATAGTTCATTATGGGTGCTAATTCCCACCGGGGTTTTTACCATTTGGTTTCCCTGTAATCAAATTATGTGTTGTGTACTGTGTTATCTGATTAAGCATTCATTTTGTTGTATTCTAAAGTTAAAGAAGAAAAAGAATTAAATTTATTGATAACTGATTCACTCCCCCTCTTAGTTATCCTTTGGGACTATTCTAACAATTGGTATCAGAGCCAAGTGCCTTGGAGAAGAAGCCTAACAGCCTAAGGTAGATCAGATGTCTTACTTCAGAAAAGAAAGCCCTAAGTTTGATGGAGAAAATTATCTAGATTGGAAAAACAAAATGATAACACATCTACAGTGTGTTGGCTTTGAGAGCTTTGAAATTGCTACACAAGAATTTGTAATTCCATCTCTGAAAGACCTTGCAAAGGATGATGCTACTAATAGACAAAAGGAAAAATTTACCAATAATGCTATTGCTAAAGAAGCCCTAATCAGCGCCTTATCTGATAGTGAATTTTATGAGATCAAGAAAATTGACAGAGCATATACCATATGGAAGTATTTAGAAGATATGTTTGAAGGAGATATTCAAGCAAAGAATGCACGCAGGAAGACATGGAAAAATAAATACAACAACCTTGAGATGTTACCTGAAGAGAACATTAGAGCTTACAATCAAAGGATAAATGAAGCAGTCTCTGGAATCAGAAACAATGGTGGAGAAATATCAGAAGAAGACTTAATGGACAAGTTGATGAAGAACTAGAAGAATTCATTGCTATGATTGCTAAAAGAGAAAAGAAAGGAAAAGGAAAATATGAAGGACAACTTCCATTCAAATGATTTTCATGTAACAAGATTGGTCACTTTGCATCTAAGTGTCCCACAAGAGTCATGAAGTTCAGATCTGATTACAAACCTAAATATAAGAAGGAATGCTATCATGTTGAAGAAGGTGTAACTGATGAATATTCAGGAGAAGATGAAATTGGATTCATTTCCCTTAGTGACATGGAAAGGTTGCTCAAGGAAATGGGCATTACAAATGAAAAGGAAGAACAAGAGTTAGCCTTAATTTCCAAAGAAGACATTAGAACTGATTGGATCATTGACAGTGGATGCTCCCATCATATGACAGGTGACAAAGATAGATTTTTTCATTTAGAAAAATACAAAGATGGTATGGTTATATTTGGAGATAACACTCCTAAACCTATCATAGGTAGAGGTTCTATCACTTTGGATGGAAAGAACAAGACAGATGATGTTCTATATGTTGATGGATTACATCATAACTTGCTGAGTGTTGGACAACTAATTGACAAAGGTTATCATCTAGAGTTCAAAGACAACAAGTGAATAATTAACAACAAGGATGGAGACATGATTGCATCAGGCTCCAAAACAAAAGGTAATGATTTTCAGCTCAATTCTGATGTAAGTTGTTTTATTGCAAAAGTAGATGACAGTTGGTTATGGCACAAGAGACTATGTCATATCAATTTTGACAACATAGTAAAGCTAAGTAATGTCAAGGCAGTCAAAGACCTTCCCAGTATTGCAAGACCAATTGACACAATATGCAGGGAATGTGTTATGGGTAAGCATGTAAGGATTTCTTTCAGAAGCAAGCAAAACTCAGCTAAAAACAAATTGGACTTAGTACTCATAGACTTATGTGGTCCTACTCAAAAAAGATCATATTATGGAGAAAAGGTATTTCATTTTGTTTGTTGATGACTATTCTAGGATGATGTGGGTTGCATTCTTAAAGGAAAAATCTAAAGCCTTTGAGAAGTTTAAAATATTCAAAGCTAAGTTTGAAAATGAATCTGGACTAAAACTGAAATGTTTAAGATCAGATAGAGGAGGAGAGTTCACCTCTGACCAGTTCTATGATTACTGTGAGGAACATGAAATTAAAAGAAAATTGAGTGCCCCTAGAACCCCTCGACAGAATGGGATTGCAGAAAGGAGGAACAAGATTATACTTGATACAATGTGCACTATGATGATTGAAGGGAAAGTTGCACACACCTACTGGAGAGATGCAGTGAATATAGCAGTGTATACTATCAACAAAACACAACTGAGACCAGGTGTGGATAAGACACCCTATGAACTTTGGTTTGGTAATGTACCCATAGTAAAGTATTTTAGAATCTTTGGCAGCGAGTACTACATCAAGAGAGATGATGGTGTTGGTAAGTTTGATGCTAGAAGTGATGAAGGTATTTTCCTTGGTTACTCTACAAAAAGTAAAGCATATAGATGTTTCAATTTGAGATTAAAGAAGATAATTGAAAGCACGCATGTTAAAATTGATGAAAATTTTATGGTTCAAGAGAGGAACTATGAATATGTACCTATGATTGAAGATGAGCCCAGGCCTAGCAACAAAGATACTGTTATTGAAGAAATGTTTGATTGCATTGATGTCTCATGCAATGACCCTAAATCAAGCAGAGAAGAATCATAGATTACAAAAGAAGAAGTGACACCTAAGGTTTCAAAATTCACATCTAGATACCACTCCAAAGATGATATCATTGGAGATCAGAGCAGCAGTGTTTTGACCAGATCAAAAGCAAAAAGTCTAATAGTGGATGAAGAGGTATGTTTACTTTCACAGATTGAACCCTTAAGTGTTGAAGATGCTTGTAATGATTCTGATTGGAAGAATGCAATGAAAGAAGAATTAGATTAGATAATTAAAAATGATACATGGGAATTGGTCCCTAGATCCAGTGACAAAAATGTGATTGGAACAAAGTGGGTATTCAGAAACAAGATGAATGAAGATGGTACAGTAGTTAGAAAAAAAGAAAGATTGGTATGTAAAGGATATGCACAAAGAGAAGGAATGGACTACACAGATACATTTTCCCTAGTGAGCAGACTGGAAGCCATTAAATTATTTTTGGCATATGCAACATTCAAAGACTTCTAAGTTTATCAAATGGATGTAAAGTCAGCTTTTGTGAATGGTGACTTAAAGGAAGAAGTCCACATAGAACAGTCTGAAGGATTTAGTCTTTCAGATGAACCAGACATGGTATGCAGATTGAAGAAAGCACTCTATGGTCTTAAAAAGGCCCCAAGAGCTTGGTATGAGAAACTTGATGGATATCTTACCAAGATTGGATTCAAGAAAGGAGCATAACCTATTCGCAAGAGAGACACCTGATGGATTATTATTAGTTGCCATATTTTTTGATGACATTATCTTCGGAGGTAATGACAAGCTCAGTACATCATTTGCAAAATAAATGCATAATGAATTTGAAATGAGCATGATTGGTCCTATAAAATACTTTTTGGGACTGAATGTAAAACAAACAGATAAAGGTATATTCATTAATCAGTAAAAATATGTAAAAGAAATACTGAAGACCTTCTAGATGGAAGACTGTAAGATAGTATGCACTCCCATGATAGCAGGAAGAAAGCTTTCAAAAGATGATGATTCCACAGCAGTTGATAAGACATTGTATAAATCTATGATTGGTAAACTCATCTATCTAACTCAATCTAAACCTAACATATCTAATGCAGTTGGCATTGTTGGAAGATTTTCCGGTGAACCCAAGTAGAATCACCTAATGGAAATCAACAGGATATTTAGATATCTAAAGGGAACTATAGACTATGGTTTATGGTATCCTAAATTAGAGAATGTACAACTTCATGTATATACAGATGCAGATTGGGCAGGATGTATTGATGATAGGAAAATCACTTCAGGAGGAGTAGTATTTCTTGGAGACAGGTTGGTTTCTTGGATAAGCAAGAAGCAGAACTATATTTCTCTATCAATAGCAGAAGCTGAATATGTTGCAGGAGCACTAAATTGTATAACCATGGTTTGGATCAAGCAGATGGTTAAAGATTTCAGCATTCAGGTTGATTATCTTATTGTTATTTACTGTGATAATACTAGCACTATCAACATGTCTAAGAACCCTATGATGCATGCAAAGACAAAACACATAGAGATAAAGTACCATTTTTTAAGAGAAAAGGTTGCAGACAAAGAATTAAAATTGGCCTATGTGAGCACCAAAGAACAGTTGGTAGATATTTTCAAAAAGCCCTTATCAAAGGATACTTTTGAGTATCTCAGGGAAAAGTTGGGAGTAATTCCCTCTCGTGAGTATGTTTAGAAGAAGCAGCAAGAACATCAGTCATTAAGTGACTGATGAATGGTTGACTACTCTACTTCTGGAGTAGTACTTGTGCCTAAAGATCTATGGTTCCCTTTTCCATTGATGTCAAAGGGGGAGTATGTACTAAGGGGGAGCATATACTCTGGGGGAGTATATACATGGAACAAAAACACAGTCAGAGGAACTGCAACAATATAGAGAAATCTTTGATGAGGATATTGAGAAGATTGTAAAAGAAAGAGGACACCATGAATAGAAGATTTTTTCGATATCATATGTTTCCATCAATGTCAAAGGGGGAGATTGTTTGAGATTTGATTTTGTTCAGTTGATTGATTGTATGTTTGTCATTGATGACAACATATAATACACAGGAGTAATTATGTATGTACTTATCAGAATACTAACATGAATACTTGCATGGTTAGATAAATGTTTTTGACATATTTATTATGTTATGTTCATACATGCAGATCCAGATATGATGTTTTAGTCAAGTTGTGTAATTCTATTATTGGCAATTACAGTTCTGGAAGTGTATCTATATAGAGCTGATGTATTTGACGTGTCTCTTGAGTTGCACCTATCTTCAGGATATGTGTGAATATATTCATGGTTAGTTATGAGTTAACTATCTTTGGTTAAAAGCACCTATCATATTACATCAAGATCATATTGTTTGAGTTGATTTGGGGAAGTTGACTTAGTGAAGCGTCGCGTCTATTCAGTTTATACTTGCATGATTGTAATTATGCTTGCATTCTTAGTAGAGCCAACAAGGATGTTATGAAGAGTTGTCTTACAGGTCCCATGATCCCATACTTTGAGAAAGATACTTATAGAAAGTCAATTATGATACACTAAGTGTGAATGATACGAAAAGTGACAGAAGATGTATAGAGAAAAATATCAGATGTGGTTCATTCATCAAGAGTCTATGTGAAGAAGAAATGAAAGATTGTAATACACTGGAACTAATCAAGACATCAGGTCTACTCTATAGTTCATCATTAGATATAGTGCATATCTGTTATATAGAAGGTTGTAGCCTTCAACATTAAGCAGTGAGCTTTTGGACAGTGAGTCCACCACCCCTAATAGGGTTATTTGTAAAATACTCCTAACAGGGTCTGACCCTTAACCAGGTCACTATACTTATTGCATTGTAGAGTACAACTCCTAAAAGGGTTGAAACATTTTCTAACAGGGATTACTATAATCAAGTATAGTTCATTGTGGGTGCTAATTCCCATCGGGGTTTTTACCATTTCATTTCCCCGTAATCAAATTGTGTGTTGTGTACTATTTTATCTGATTATGCATTTACTTTTTTATATTCTAAATTTAAAAAAGAAAAAGAATTAAAGTTATTGATAACGGATTCACCCCCCCCCCCCTCTTAGTTATCCTTTGGGACTATTCTAACACCTTCAACCCAACAACCTCANTAACGGATTCCCCCCCCCCCCCCTCTTAGTTATCCTTTGGGACTATTCTAACACCTTCAACCCAACAACCTCAATCTGCATCTCTATAAGCAAAATTGATCTTCTACTAAGGGAATCTACAACCCTATTAGACTTCCCACTCCTGTGCTTCAAAAAAAATGTATAAATCTGCAAAAACTCAACCCATTTCAAATGCCTTTTATTCAACTTTCCTTGACTATTCAATATTGCAAAGCTTGATGATCAGTAAATAAAACAAACTATTTTGGCAAAAGATAATGATTCCACTTCCTTAATGCCTGAACTATATCATAGAACTCTTGATCATAAACATAATATTTTCTCTTGGCATCATTCAAATTCTCACTAAAATAAGAAATGGGTTTATCTTCCTAAATCAAAACTACTCCAATGGCATTACCACATCACAGTCTACTTGAAACACCTTGTCAAAAGATGGAAGTAATAAAATAGGCTGTTCTGTAACTTTTCTTTTCATTAATTCAAAACTCTTATATGCCCCTATATTCCACTTAAACTCTTTCTTATCCCCTCTCATTGTTTCAGTCAAGGGTCCACAGATACTACTAAAACCTTGAATAAACTTTCTATAAAAGCTACCCAAACCATGAAAAGAGCTTACCTCAATAGCACTCCTTGGGGTAGGCCATTCAAGGATAGCCTACACCTTCTCTGGGTCCATTTTTAGACCTTCTACTGAGACTACAAATCCTAGATACACTAACTTCTTCTTCACAAAACTACACTTCTTCATATTAATCAAAAAATTCTCTTCCCTTAACCTCTCAAACACCTTACGAATATGCATCATATGTTCTTCCAATGTCTTACTGAAAATCAAAATATCATCCAGGTAAACAATAACAAAATTACCTAGAAATTCTTTCAGTACTTCATTCATGAGCTGCATGAATGTGCTCGGTGCATTGGTTAGCCCAAAAGGCATGACTAACCACTCATACAAGCCATCCTTTGTGTTGAAGGCTATCTTCCATTCATCTCCTTCTCTGATCCTAATTTGGTGATATCCACTCTTTAGATCTATCTGTTGGTAAGTTAACTCCCAGGGAGTATATGACTTATTTTGTGTTATCATTATGGCAACAAAGTCCTATGGAGTTTTGATAGAAAACTTAGTAGTGAAAATTGACTAAGTATAGAAGATAATATAAAATATAGATACACAGATGATCAGAGCACCAGTGCACATGTGTACGGTCATTTTAGACTAAGAACCTTCAGACATAAGCTCTATGATATGTTTTTATGGTTACCCTATACACACATGGTATGGAATGTTAGTACAGATAAGTTATAAAAAGAAAAAGTACACTAGCAGTTCAGAATACAGAGTATGAAGCTGACTTCAGGTTTTTGATTAGCATGTAATATTTTGTTGTGTAAAGGCTAAGAGCCTATTGTATAAAGTTTGTAATCATGTATTAAACATTATTGTAAACACGCTTAAGCCAATTTGTCTGGAAGCATTGTGAATGTTGTTTTTGGGCCGACTAAGGTCTTGTTTATAGTCGCGTCTATTCAGGCATAAACATATATATATGCAATGTAAAGGTATGTTACAAGTGTCAAAAAAATATGCAGAAAAAAGATATAGAAGAGCAGTATAAATATGTCAGTATGAGATAGAGCCCTTAAAGAAGATAAGAGCATAAGCGCATAATTGAAACTGATCAGACATCTGTGTCATATACAACAGTTCACTTTTGGATATAGTGCATATCTATTCTCAGGAGGTTGTAGCCTTCTTTCTCATTGAGAAGTGAGCTCTTGGATAGTGATTCCTCACCCCTAACAAGGTTGTTTGTAAAAGACTCCTAACAAGGTCAGGCCTTTAACCAGGTCATTGTACTTGCATTGTAAAGACTGCTCCTAATAGGGCAAAGGAACTTTAACAGGTTCATTATACTAGTGCAATATTTGTGGGTACTAATTCCCATTGGGGTTTTCCTCTAATCAAGGTTTCCCCAAAATCATATCATGTGTTATGTGTTCTTGTGTTAAGATTCAAGTGATATATAATTGATTTATGTTTAGAGTTGCTAAAATAGAATAATTAGTTAAACACTGATTCACCCCCCCCCCCCCTCTTCTCAGTGTTTCCAACAATTGGTATCAGAGCTCTATTCCTCTGAGAGAAAGTTTAACCACTTAAGGAGATCATGGATTTAGTAGAAGCAAAACATCTCAAAAATAATCTTGAAGCAACCCTTGAAGATCTAGACAGATGTGAGAAACAAAATGAGCAACTTAAACTAAAAGTTGATGGCTCACAAATGATTATCAAAAAGTTAAGAAAAGATTTGAAATATTGCTCTACAAATGATTTGGGTAAAATGGTCAAGAAATTGAATGAAGAAAACTTATTTTTAAAGGATAAGATAGAAGAATTGAATGATTAGTTAACTAATAGCCTAACAGCTATTGAAGAGAAGAACAAAGAAAATAAACAGTTAGATGAAGAACTCATGCAAGCCAATATGAAAATCTTGGAGTTGGAAAATATCAAGAATAAAACTCAATCTGAATTATCAGGAGAAAAAGACAAGATTAATAAACTACACACAAGTTTTGATCTTTTTCATTCACACCTTTATGCACAAAAGCTAAAAGGTGACACCACTGGTATGGGATACAGTATAGCTCAAATTGAGATCAATTCATTACAAGAAAGAAAAAATCTCAAACATAATCTGTAGAAGAAAAGAAAACTGAGAATCATGAAGAGACTAAAGCAGAACCACCAAAAGATAAGCACAAGGAAGTCAACCATACTTTCTATGCCTGTAAAAAACATGGACACTTGGAAAGAGATTGTAAGGATGTAAGACCCTTCAATGGTTACTTTTACTCCTATAATAAGTTTGGTCATAGGGCTATTCATTGCAGGACAAATCAAAGAAATCAGTCACAACTGAACCAAAGGAATCAGAATCAATACAATCAGAGAAACCAACCTCAAAGAAACTTGTAGAACATTACATGTCAGATATGTAATTACAATGGACACACATCCAAGTAGTGTAGCATGATGAATAACAACATCAAACCTCCTATCATTTTTCACTCATGTGGAAAAGCTGGACACATCTCAAGGTTTTGAAGATCAAGAATGAAAGGACAAGAGAATCCTAAAATGTCTCTATTTGAAGAATCAGGAGAAGTTAAGTTTGTGGAAGCTAAAGCTAACTCAGATAAAATATGGGTTGAAGTAAAGAAGGATAATGAAGAGAAAAAGGTAGCAGATGCATCCTCATTAGACGCACCTTCTACTTCTGGATAGTTGACCCTCATGATCTTAGGGGGGGCTATTCTAGCTTTGAACCCCTGTGTGGCTGGTATACTCACCTCTGAGTATGCGCCTTTGGATTCATGTCAGTGATAAAAAAATAATGCAGTATACATTCACACATTGTCTATACTTAATTCTGAATAAAGTTTGAAATTTTTAGTAAAAGCACTTATGACATTAAATGCAGAAAAACTTTATATAAATCGGTGGATTGATTGATTATTCTCATTGTTTACATCTGAGATCAAAAAATTTGCAAATTATAGAAGCACTAAGCATCAAAACAATCAAAGGTATTGATTTGATCAATTGGTGAATAGATTGCAAGTTGAAACAGAACTCTAGTAGTCATGTCATTTTGATTTACCATGAAACCCTACTTAATTAAGTTGCAAGTAAGTATGGCAACCCTAGTTGTATTTGACATTGCTGAAAGGAAGAGATTTGTCTTTAAGAAGCATCCATTCAATTCTATATTAGATGATGTTGAAGGAGCATTCTTCAAGACTCCACTAGGAGTCATGCATGTGGAAGACATTCACGTGTACATCTACTGCAAGAAGGAAACAGTTGGAGACAACAGTATAGCAACTCTTATGGGTTCAATGTTGAAACTAGACTACTCATTCAAGGATGAATACGCACATCTCACTGATAACCCTATCTTTGAGTATTCTAACACACACAAGTTATATGAGTCATAATGGGTTAAGATACTACTAAGCAAGATACATGATGACCTATATTGGATTGGTGAGGTTCCTATCCGCATCACTGTAGACCTAATTCATGAAATGACTGGACTTCCTAAGACTGGACCAGCTCTTCCTACTAGTAAGGATGTTAAAAAGAAGGTTGAACAAGTTTTCTTATCTAGAAGTGATAGGCATGGCATGACTGCCAATCCTATTAAGGAGAAATACATCAAACTACTCACTATGATACTTGGATACAAGTTTCAGTAGGCAAGCAGATGGAATAGTGTGTCTGCAGTAATAGTTCTGGAAGCAATAAGGATAGTGAGAGATACCACTCAGTCCAATCTCTATAAAATATTGCGCGCATAGCTGATTGAGAACATCAAGGCTATTAAGCATGAAAAGAGAAAGATATTTAGGTTTGGATCTTTGATCATCTACCTATACTTCCACACTATTGGTAAAGTTGCAAATATTTACCTAGATAGGAGAAAACCTACAATGTCTCAGATATCACTAAAAGCTACATCAGAGAGTAGTGCAAAAGATACTGTGGACATGGATATCAAAACATCCAGGATCAAGATGTAGAAGAGGTTCAGGATACCTGAGAAGATAGTTGAGAAATACAAAGACACCATATGCTTCATGGTGGAAACTGACTGTACTTGCATGGAGGCAATTGAGCCTAGAATAAAATGGATTCACCCTCTTGGTTATGAAGTTGAAGAACATGTTTTGGAAGGTTATGCACAAGTCCTCCTATCTGCACCCAAAGATCCCAATGAACCTAGATGAGGTACTTATAGGGCCCGTTTGGTTGAGGGGTGGAATGGGAATTGAACGGGAATTGGCATTTCCGAATTCCCAAAATGTTCAATTCCCTGTTTGGTTCCAAAATTAAAAATTGGAATAGGGTTATGCCAATTCTAATTTTGGGCCTTTTTGAGCATTCCACAATTCCCCCTCAGGACTAGGAATTGGAATTGAAAATTGGAATTGGAATTGAGAGTATTATTTTGTGAAGGAAAATTCATTCCCATTTTTGTGTTAACATTATATTGCTATCAGAATGTATATATAAATATGTGTATATACACATGTGTATATATACATGTGTGTATATATACATGTATGTATATATACATATGAGTGTATATACACATGTGTATATACACACATGTGTGAATATACATGTGTGTGTATATACTCTTGTGTGTATATATACATACATGTATATATATAGTATATATACATAGTATATATACATGTATGTATATATACACACGTGTATATACATACTCATATCTATATGCACATGTGTGTATATGTGTGTATGTGTATATATGTGTATATGTGTATATATATACACAAATGTGTGTGTATATGTGTGTATACACACGTGTGTATGTGTATATGTGTATACATGTGTATATATACACATGTATGTATGTGTATATACATATGAGTGTATATACACACATGTACATATATAGTATAGATACATGTATGTATATACACACATGTGTATATACACATGTATATACACACATGTGTATATGTGTGTATATATACACACATGTGTGTATATACATGTGTATGTATATACATGTGTGTGTATATACTCTTGTGTGTATATACATACATGTATATATATAGTATATATACATGTATGTATATATACACACATGTGTATATACATACTCATATCTATATGCACATGTGTGTATATGTGTATGTGTATATATGTGTATATGTGTATATATATACACAAATGTGTGTATATATGTGTATATGTGTGTATACACACGTGTGTATGTGTGTATATATATACACATATGTGTATATGTGTATACATGTGTATATATACACATGTAAATATGTGTATATATGTGTATATACATACATGTATGTGTATATATATATATATGTGTGTGTGTACATGTTATATACACACACACATGTGTGTGTATATATACACATGTGTGTGCGCATGTATATATACACACACATGTGTGTATATGTGTGTGTATATACACATGTGTGTGTATACACATGTGTGTATATATGTGTATGTGTGTATATGTGTGTGTGTATATGTGTATGTGTACAAAAACAAAATTCCAATTCCAATTCTAGTTCTGTGGAACCAAACACAGAATTTGCATCTTCTCAGTCATCTTCCAGGTGAACCAAACAGGACAGCCATATTCTAGAATTCATTTTGAGAATATCACAAACCTAGAATGGATTCAATTCTAGAATTGGCAATTCCAGCATGCACAAATTCCGCCAACCAAACAGGCCCATAGAGAAAAGACAAATCAATTTGATTATGTCTTATATAGTGTTGACAACAAAAGGAAGGCATCAAGGATTACCTCAAATATCTTAAAAGTTCATGGTATTACACAAGAAGACCTAGACAGAGTTAGGGAAGCTAAGATTGCCAAAGAACTTGAGAAAACTCCCACTGAAGTAAAAATAGAAAAGTTTGATGATATTCCTAAGAAGAAGAAGAAGAAATCAAATGAAGACACATCTGCACCATCAACCACCATTGATCTAGAATCTTCTCCACCTTCTCTACCTAGCAATTTGACTAGAAGGAAGAAGTAAGTTCCTACAAGTCATCCATCTTCAAGAACTACAAGGAGCAAGGTAAAGAACACAAAATCCCCTCCTGAGGTAGGATTTAGACCTATTCTAACTATTCTAAAGAATAGAATTGCTAATGAAGGAAGACTAGAATCTCTCAAGAATGTCTATGACAAATACCAAGAGATAGACAAAATAGAAATTCATTCTATGATCATCTCTCACATGATCAAGTTCAAAAGGATAGTATTGGAACTCAAAATAGTCATGCCAGACAAGGTATGGAAAATACTTGATGTATTAAAGAGACAAGAAATTGAAGAGGATATGAGGATAAGAGAAGAAACTCTAGATAGTCTTCTCCCGGTATGCTTGCATGATGAGAAAGCCATTTTGTTGGATTTAGTTAAGCCTCACCTAAGATCCAAAACAAGAGTTCTCCATATCATGAATAAGGAGTATGATCTGGTTGGTGAAGAGACTCAGAAATATTTTGAGCAGGTATTTCTGGATAGAGATATGTATCCCTCAACAGTGCCTATAGCAAAGGTAACTCTAGTTCCTCCCAAACAGGTTATAGAACTAGTGATTTAGAATGCACCCAAGGCAGGTCCACAGGTTTTTGCACCCTTAGTTTCAATAGCTTCTGATATAGTAAAAGATTTAGGAGATACCATAGTGATTGATGATATCAAGATATCCATGACCGCCTTTGAGAATGATATGGACAAAGTAGAAAAATCATTTGTAAGCACTAGAGAGACAAAGGAGGTATGCACTGATGACACATCTTTACAACAAGATGAAGTTCCCTCTAAAGATTCAATAGATTTGACTAAAGAGGAAGATAATCAAACTAATGAGACACCAGTCATGGAGATCCTAGTAAAAAGTGAACGCATGGTTACTAGTCAGAATATTATATTCACACCATCCATTCAACCATCAACTTCACTGTTGTGAAGCTTAACTCCCAACTTAGCAAGTATAGATGCATGGGGAGAAGAAGACTTGATCAAGATCAGTGTCGTAGCCATGGAAAAAGCCAAAGAGAAACAAGTTATGAGAAACCCTCTCTTTTTGAAATCACTGAACATTCTGAATGACCTAGTGCCTGCGGGCAAGAAAGTAGCTAAAATTCAGTTAGTTGATGATGTAGATAACATCCTAAAAAGCTTCAAAGCACATTTTACAACTTTAGTAGACTCGACTACTAGAATTGCAGAAGATGAGTATAAAAAGGAAAGATTGAATGAACTGGTAAATAATTTTTCCTTAGATTTAAAATCATTAAAGATTGGTCAGACAATGTTGAAAGAGTTGGCATCAAAAGGCAAAAAGTTTATATCAAATTGCATGGACAAAGGAAAACTCACCTCTAGACATATCAAAAAGATAGAAGAGGCATATATCTTGGTTGATAACATAAGACACTCAGTTGAAACATCATCCCAAGATATAAACATCTGCAACAATATCTATCAAGGTCAGATAGACAAGATAGAAAAATCTAAAATGGAGATCAATAAGATAAGGATCAGGTAGACTCAACTGAGAAATGCACTTGCGCCCTCCTTAGTAGTTCTGGATGAGAACATTAAACAAATTGATGCAACAATTGATACCTATGATCAAGGACCCAGCATGGATTTGACAAAGATGGAAAAAATCACATATGCCCTATGCGCCCATCTACAAACAATTGATGCACTAAAGGCATTCTGGCAGCAAGAGATGAAGAATCTGCAGATAGCCTATCCAAATGTATACATGGAGTAAGTATCTAGAGACTTACAATTTTGACACCTTTGTCATTAATGTCAAAGGGGGAGTTATGTATGTATGAGGAGTAGTGTATATATATGCAAATAAATATATAGTATATGTTAAGAGAAGAGAATATACAGTTTTTGGTGTTAGTCAATTTTGAGTAACTTGGCCACATTCCTTTGTTTCCATTAATGACAAAGGGGGATATTGTTGGCAAGTTAACTCCTAGGGAGTATATGACTTATTTTTTGTTGTCATTATGGAAACAAAGTCATATGGAGTTTTGACAACAAACTTAGTAGTAAAAATTGACTAAGTATAGAAGACAATACATAACAGAGATACACAGATGATTAGAGCACCAGCGCTCGTGCGTATGGCTGATTCAGAATAAGCACCTTCAGAAATAAGCTCTATGATATGTTTTTATGCTTACCATATACACACATGTATGAAATGTCAGTACAGATAAGTTACAAAAGGAACAAGCACACTAGCAGTTCAGAATACATAGTATGAAGGTGACTTAAGGTTTTTGATTAGTGTGTAATATTTTGTTGTGTAAAGGCTAAGTGCCTATTGTAGTAAGTTTGTAT
>MU225900.1:9503829-9533928 GCA_018584345.1 Thuja plicata | reverse complement strand
TATCTTTTCCTCCATGGTTCTCCTTCCCATGGACTTCAAGGCATCTATGAAAGGCCTTTGATCTGTAGGAATGTGTTGAACAGGGTCATCCTCCTCTTCTTCACTTTCCTCTTCATTCTCAGACTCAGCTCTTTTGCTCTTCTCAAGTTTCCTCTCAAGTTCTTGAAGCCTCTTGGTCAAGGTTGTGTTTGCAGCCCTTTGTTCCCTCACCATTTTTGCTAACTCACTGTTTGTGACCCTTGCAGGGATCTCTTCATCTTCAGGAGTAGACATGGCTCTGATACCACTTGATGCAGTAGTGGTCAGTGGAAGCCTCCAAACAATGAGCAATTTGGTGAAAGTTGAACTCCCTAACACCCAATGTGCAAGGTCTAGTGTTGTTGTACTTCTCACAAGTATCAAATAGGACAAGTTAAGGTTATCACAACCTTACAAGACAATGGAACCTAATCACTAGGTCTGTCTAAGTCCCAACACCAATTATCAACAAGTTATTAAGTGGTATGATCAACAAGTTACCAAGAGGTCACTACAAGGAGAAGGTTACTTAGACCCCAAGAAGTGACTACAAAGACCAGGGGTGACTAATGAACAAGGTACTGGCCTATTCAAGTCTCATTTCATTAGTTCCAATGGTTCTTTCACCATTGAACAACACACAAGGCTATGCTACTGCACAAGCCTAGAAATCTGCTTGTAGCCCTTTCTAGGAGGAAATTTGGGCATAAAACAAAATACTCCCAAATGAGGGGATAGTTTGGTCAAATATTCTAATTCCTTTTTGGGATTTACAAAACATGTCTTAACACCAAGGAGTGGATTGGAGTGATGACTGCTGCTGTTGCAACATTAAGACCATACCAATAGGCCTAATTAGGGCTCAAGTTACACTACAAGTACCCTATCCCCTATGTCAAAGCACAAATTGACAATGGGAGCATGTGAGGGTATATAAAAAAACTCCAAATCCACGATTTCAGGCCTTGATGAGTCTCCAACCAAGTTTTAGGATGACTGTCCTAACTCACTGTGAGGTGCATGTATGGGGCCATACACCTAGGGCATTGTGTCATTTTCAACTCCCTGCAAAACCACTCTCCAAACCTGAATAATATGAAAGATAATTGAATGTACTTGTATTCCACCAAGGGGCATCAATTTCCCATGGTGGAATGTGCCCAAACAATCAGACCCTATCACAATGCCTGATTTTAAGCCAAAAACTGGGCACAGTCACTAAAAACCCGATATCTTTCAAACTAGGGCTGATCAAACTATGAGACCAAGTGAATTGGAAAGATGATTCGATGCTTCAACCTTTGGAGTCATTGTTTCATTTCCTGGTACCTATACCTATCTGTACAACATTTTGAAACTTGAAATCTGCAGGGAAAATTGGTTATTTTATTGATTTAAATGCCAAATTACATGTTGTGTCCTATCACCTGCCTATGAGGGCTTATATAGGATGCTCCCAATAGTTACAAGTGAGTTTTAAACTAATTAGCCATTTGGGAGGGTTGTTACAAGTTTTTGACAACATTTAGAAAGTTGCTTGAAAGTTGTTGACAACTTTGTAAGCAACTTTTGACAATTTTGCTATATTGCAAATCTAGTGACCAGAATTGGTCTTATCCTTAATTTGATGATCCCTAATGGATCCAAACAAAGAAAACATAAAAAATACCTAAGCCTAGGGTATTGGATCATAACTGACCAATAGTTAGACCAAGGGCTCATAAAATGCCAACTTGGGACTATGGTCTTACAATGAGATCCCAAACTTAATTCCTGTCCTAAGCATGACTAGAGGTCTCAAGTGTCTTAGTTTGAAACCTTAGACTTCATGAGAATGTCTGGTGAATCTGGAGTAGGAGTGGGTGCTCCTGCACCACAGAGATAGTCACAAGTGGTGATGAAATAGATCAAATTGGGGTGACCTTGTCCTTTTTCAAAGCCATTACAAATCAAATAGAGACCAGGTTGAATATGTTTGGGTCTAATTACAATAATTTTATTCCTTCTATCAGTGTAGAGGACAATCAGATAAAGGAAGTGGATATATGGCGAAATGAATTTGATTCATTATTGCCTAGTAAAGAGGCATTTACTTCTAAAAACAATAAATTGGATTTAGAAAGGTTTAATAAAACCTTGGATGAGGAATTTAAGGCCGAGATAGATCTTAATAAATTTGTAACAGATGTCAAAAGAATAATAGATGCTAGATGGGAGAGGCAAAAGGCACAACTTTAAAGCATTCAAAACTTTAATTGGCATGTAGAGGAAGATGTAACAACATGGGATGTTCTTACAAAGCCCAAGAAAAACAAGTATGCCACAACTAAGCTTAACATCATAGATGAAGAGTAGAAGGACACCTGGCACCTGATCTTTGAACATAGGGAGGTTAGTGATCTGAAAGATTACTGTATGTTATCCTGTAATGGTGGTCACTAAATATTGCAACAACTATTAGAGGCTATCCAAAACATATTCGAACAGAGGTGTCAGCTAGCAAAATATTTCAAAGATCTAATTTGATTGTATTCATATTTTGTCCTTCCACCGCTTGGAGTCTTACTGTCTTTTTTCTTCTTATAAGTTTTAGTGTCAGGTCTTAAACTATCCAAAGCTTGTTGCATCCTTGATTTTTAAGAATTTGTACCTTTTTGTAGAGGATGAGAAGTGAAATATAATTGCAAGCCAGACTACTTAATTTTGTCTGAGTTTTGTGCATATTGGCTTTTTGAATGTATTTGAAGAAGTAACCATATTAATAAAATACATTGCAGTTTATGTCCTATATCTTGTGTTAACTCTTTATATTTTTGTTCTAGCTCTTGTATGTTTAATTTGCAAGGCACTTTAGATATACCAATAACAAAGTGATTGTGCAGTTGCATGTTAATTCTTTCAAGGAAGGAGTAATTATTACAGGTGACCCCAGAGAGCTAAACATTAATATTAGGAGATGATAACAGGGGTGTTGGAGTGAAAGGTAGTTTGTAAGGCATTCTATTCAAATTACATGCATTTACATTAATCAGTTATTGTGGGTTTACATTTGGTATTGACTCATTGCCCAAGGATTAGGCAGTATAGGTTAGGGTTTGACAAACAATTAATTAAGCATCCAATATTTAAATAAAATTAATCATTTACACTTCAGTTACAAAGAATATATGTGCTTTAAGAAATTGTATTAAGGATACAATTCAGTTTGTTGATTCCTTCAAGAGAGAATCACTAGGTTAACCCTCCTAAGTTTAGAGAACTACAAAAGGAAGAAGGATGAGAATCCTTTTTACATTACTGTTTGCTATTGTTAAATTAATGGTTTGGCCTATTAAGCTCTGTATCAGATTGATTATATCCATTTGCATTGTTTTTTTATCTATTGATATAGTAAAAAGAAACTAGCAATCCAGTAAAAGATTTAATCCACTATAATAGATACTGAACATCAGTAATCATTTGGGGGTACACCCACCTGAGCCTATGGATATAAAAGTAGAAGGAGGTATTAAGTCCTCATAAATTAGGATTTTTCTTGCATGAGTTTAAATTGGAAATATAAAGAGTAAGCATTCACATGGTTTTAAGAATTTGCAAGAAAAATCCCTAACAAATTGGTGACTCTGCTAGGGAGCAGAAAAGATTGAACCGAGAATCTCTGGTTGAAAAGGATTGATTTACAAATACCATAGTTGAGGTTTCCTTATAGTATTAATATTTAATTTGTATTGTATCTTTCCCAAATTTGTGTTGGGTGGCGACTCTAAAAATAGATCTATGTAATCAGTGCAAAAGTGAATTTCAAATATTTATACACATCTTATCAATATGAATACTAGGTCAAGAATGAGAGATAATCCTGAAGTTGAGTTGGATAGTGGAATACCAACCACTTCAAGGACTAAGATGTATTGGAGAGAGAAGAAGAACCAAGCTAACATAAATGACTCTTCTCTAAGAAATGAGGAAAACAACACTAGAAGAAAAGATGCAAACCTATCCAGTCATGAGGGGAATACCTTAGAATATGAAGAAGCCCTTGACCTAGGATTAGAAACATATGCACTTATTAGTACTTCAAGAAACAGAGAAGGAACTGACACTATTATTTCATATTCAGAAGTCCTTCTAATGATCTTGCTAAAGAGAAAAAGATCCTAATGAGACAATAGGCCCTTATTCAGCAAAAGAAGAGAGAAAAAGATCTTAAAAATAAAAAACATGATCAAAAGGATGTTGATAAGTTTAGAAGAAGATCTTTAAAACATAAAGAAACATAGAATGATGAGAGGTCTCGTAAAGACCAAGAGACACCATTCACTCACAAAGTATTTAGTTTTAAAACCTTTAGAGATAAAGGAAAAAAGAAAGTTACTGGAAATAGAGTTGATGAGCCAAAAACTCATAAAGTCCCGACAGAACAAATGTTTAAACTAGAAATTGATCTTGAAAGATCAAGAAGGGAGAAAGAAATAATGGAAAAGATCTTGGAAAAGGAAGAAGCTGAAGTTGCTACCTTGGAGATGAATAAAAAGATTGACTTGTTGCAATCTTCTAAATATTCATATGATGGTCTGGAAAATACTACATCTTCAAAAGCCAAAGCTGCCACTTTCCATGATGATGACAAATTTCAAAGGAAGCCATTGCATCCAAAAAGATACAAACAGCTTACTTTTATTAGTATTCTTGGTTACCCTAATGCAATGCCTAATGATATTGGTGAAAAACTCCCAAATTTTTTAGGAAACAATGTTATTTCTTGTGAAGTACATTTGATAATTTTATTGATTTCATAGACGATTTGAATATTAATCGTGAAGATGTCTTAATGAAACTCTTTGTTCAGTCCTTAGTAGAAGATGCTAGGGAATGGTTTAGAGGATTGTCCAATGGATTTGTAGCAACTATGGATGAATTAATAGATTTACTCAAATATTAGTATGGTGAAAAAACTAATGAAGGATTCTTGCTAAATGAATCCAATAACATAAAGAAAAATTTCAATGAAGAAGTCACTGAATTCAACACAAGATTTCAAAGAGCAATGCACAAGTTATTTCAATGATCAAACTGGATGAAAAGGTATGTCTAGCTACATATCTAAATGCTTTTGAGTCTAAGATGGGGTATGCTCTTAGAGATAAAAATCCTAGAATTCTTACAGATGTATACAAAATAGCAGTGAACATAGAAATAAATAGAAGAGTGTCAGGGAAAATGGGTAGAAGAGATGATGCACATTTTAGTAGGAGCAACCAGAAAGAACCTAATTATAAAGAATATAAGGCTCCACAAAACAATAGACCATCCTATAATAATAATTATAATCCATAGAATAGGATGCAGAATCATCCCTATGGTTCCCAGTTCAAGGATGGGAAGCCTATTGCCCCACCAAGAAAAGATAAACCCAAAAATAGGACCGTTGATCCTTTACACAAAAATGTTGTAAACATGTGTAGTGATACTTACTAGTGTGAATCTTGTCAAGCCCCACACAACCCTTATTTTTGTGTTATATCCCTAGACATAAGTGCTAGTGAAGAGCAAGAAGGTGATGAGGGTGAGCTATGTGATCATAATATATGTGATATGACTAATTCTCATGCACCACCTGATATAGATTTTGAAGATGAAGTTGAGAACCATGACATGTATGGTTCACAAAGAAGAATGGAGTTATATCACCAACAAGTCCTTTTTGACAGTGAACAAGAAGATGTTGATGATATAAGATGCTATGATCAGAATAGTCAGGAATTTACCACAATAAGAAAACCTTATGATGAAGAAAAGGATAGAATCACTGCTGATCTAGTACAAAAGGCAAGAAATAACTATCACTTGAGAAATAGAGTAGTGGGTGATGTAGGCAGTCAACCAGCTGGCATCTTCATCAAAGAAAACAAGACAGATGCCAAGTATATACCAAAAATAGATGGACCTGGGGAAAATGTAAATAAACCTAAGGTCAAAATTCTAAGTAAAGCTAGTGATCCAGAAGATGTACATGAGGAAAAAAATACAGTGCCAGAAACAAGTACTTCCTCTTCCAAAATTGAAAATAAGAAATCCAAGAAGGAAGAGCCTAATCTAAATATACAAATAGAGGATAATAATATCATTTTAGAAAAAACAAAATCCTCTAATGTGAAATATACTCCTATTGATGTGGGCCAGTGTCTATCTCAAATGAATGTCAAGGTCCCATTTCTAGAAATGATGAGGATAAAAGAACATAAAGAAAAGGTCCTTTTAGTATTAAACAGTGTATCTCCATTCAAACCTCAAAAAATAGAATATGTTGAAAAGAAATATAACAATAAGGGAAAGGATCCTAAGGGAATGATTTTTGAGATTCCTCAGATTTACTTAAATACAAATACTTCTACAAGGATTGTTGATCCTTTTTTTTTTCCTAAAATTAGAAATTAATGGTAAGATCCTCAAAATTTGCATGATAGATTCAGGAGCATCCAATACTGTCATGCCTATAAAAATCATGAGATCCATGGGGTTACAAATTGATACTCCTCTTGGGAGGTGTCAAGCAATGGATTCAAGAGAGATCCATGTTGTTGTTACCATTGAGGCCTTACCTTATACATTAGCTATATGCCCTAACACAATATTGATAATGAGTGTACTAGTGGTTGATATCCTACCACATTATGGCATGTTGTTGTCCAGGAAATGGAGTGCTTCAATGGGAGGCAGTATTCAATGTGATTTATCTTATGCCACTTTCAATATAGCTAGATACAATGTCAAAGTGTATAGAGAATGTAGGACACCTCATATGATTGAGTTACATGAAGAAACTAATATCAATTACTATGTAGATATTGACATGGAGAATTTTAGAATAAAGAGAAGTGGTCATCAATGTAAAAATGTTAATCCTTTAGTGAAGGAGTTGATTACATAGAATGATGGTTTATGGAAGATGTATTTTGATGGAGCCTGTTCTAAAGAAGAACCGAGAGCTGGTGTTTAACTTATATCTCCATCACATACAACATTTAAGTATTATTTTCTATTATCATACCAGTTTACAAACAATACAATAGGATATGAAGCTTTGTTTTTAGGGCTAGTTATTGCTGCTAAATATGGAATAAAATATCTAAAAGTTTATGGTGATTCAGAGTTAGTAGTATCCCAAGTCAGGTCCAAATATGCTATGAAAAATAATAGACTGAAAATGTATAAGCATGCTATTTGGGACCAAATTTAATCTTTTGATGCCTTCAATATTAACTGGATAGAAAGGTCCAAAAAAATTATGGCAGATTTCTTAGCTAATGTTGCTTTGAAAACTGATGATTTGACCTTAAATGGTGTATAATAGTTGAGATAAAAATAGGACCAGTTTTCCCTAACAATATTTACAACTGGCAAGTGTTTGAAGATGACCAAGCTATCCTTAGATTTATCCAATGCCTAGATCATTATGAAGACTAGCACATAGATTGGAACTCTTTACTTCAGGTCATTGATGGCAGGGATTGTGTTTTGGGGGATGAGGTTGTCCAACTAAGTTCTAATCAGATTCCTAAGGGTTTGGTAGAACTAGAAGCATTGTTTAGTATATATTGGAAAAGGATTAGATTCCCATGTCAGAAAAAATTTGATAGAATTATTAAGAAGACATAAGCATGTATTTGCATGGTCCTATGAAGATTTAAAAGCTTATAGGGAAGATCATTTATAGCATGAAATCCCACCAAAATCAGATGTAAAACCATTTAGACAGAAACAGAGACCCATTAATCCACTATTGGATCCCAAGATGTAATAGGAGTTGATGAAGCTAAAAGATGCAGAGATTATTCATCCTATTATAAATTCAACTTGGGTTTCTAATCTAGTACCAGTGAGAAATAATAATGGTGACATATGATTATGCGTTGATTTCAGAAATTTGAACATTGCATCCTTGAAAGACAATTATTATTTACCTAATATGGAGGCAATGTTACATAAAGTTACTAGTTGTGAGATATTATTAATGATGGATGGCTTTCCAGGCTACAACCAAGTGCTAGTAAAATAATCATAACGGTTTAAGACTACAATTACTACTCCTTGGGGGGCTTATCTATATGTTAGAATTCCATTTGGACTAATAAATGCATGAGCAACTTTTCAGAGAGCCATGGATGTAGCATTCAAACAATTTATTGACTGATTCATGGTAATCTGCCAAGATGATTTAACTGCATATTAAAATAGAGAAGGGGATCATTGTGAACACCTAGAGAAAATTGTTAAGAAAGCCTTGGAATATGGTGTTTCCCTGAATCCTAGAAAATGTCAATTTGCAGTAATAGAGGGAAAGTTTCTAGGATGCATAGTGTCCAAGGATGGAGTGAGGATTGACCCAGAGAAGATAGAATCCATTCAAAAGGTCACTACTCCAAGAAATATCAAGACCGTACAATATTTCTTAGGAAATATAAATTTTGTGAGAAGATTTATTCCAAATTTTTCTGAGAATGTCAAACCAATTATTAAGCTATTGAAGAAAGATGCAAAGTTTCAATGGAATGAAGAGGCCCAATCATAGTTTGAAAGGATTAAGAAAGAAGTTTAGGAGGCACATGTGTTGAAGTCACCTAATTACAGTAAGCCTTTTTCTTTATTCTCATTAGCATCTTTTCATACTATTGTTGTTGTTTTACTTTAGAAAGATGAGGAGGGATTTGAGAATCCTATTTCCTTTTTTAGCAATTCTTTTCAAGATGCAGATCTAAATTATGAAATGATAGAGAAGCAAGCATATGCTTTGGTAAAAGCTATGAAATCATTTAGATCTTATTTGCTTTGTGTCAAGGTATTGGTGTATGTACCCCATCCAATAGTAAAATACATACTTACTCAATTAGAAGTGACTGATAAGAGGTGTAAATGGATTAATAGAATTCAAGAGTTTAACTTAGAAATCCATATTACTAAATTGGTAAGAGGACAAGGCTTAGAAAAACTTATGACAGAATAAAATTTGGACTTGCTGCAAGTAAATAATACAGTGATACAAGATTCAACAATAACCAGTATTGAGAGATAGCCTTCTTATGTTGACATCATGTGTTATCTTAAGAATGCCAAGTGTCCTAAAGTTATGACAGACAGTCAGAAGAGGAATCTTAGATTACAAGCTCAAAATTACACTGTAGTTCAAGGAGATTTGTATTGGAAAGATAGAAATGGTGTACTATTATTATGTTTAGATCAGAGCCAAGTTGAGAAAGTATTAATTGAAATGCATGCTGGAGTATGTGAAGGACACTTTTTTGCTAAGACCATTGCCCATAAAATTTTGAGGGCTGGATATTATTGGCCTAGCTTATTCAAGGATACTCATGCATTTGTTAGAAAATGTGAACCTTGTCAAAGTTTTTCCAATAAATTGAAATTCTCAGGTGCCCTTTTATTAAACCCTGTAAGTGTTGAAGCATCTTTTGCTATGTGGGGCATTGACTTCATTGGAGAATTTTTAGATTAATCCAGTGGAGGAAATATTTGGATATTGGTTGCTACTGACTATTTTACAAAGTGGATAGAAGCAATTCCCACAAAGAAAGCAACTAGAAAGGTGGTCACTGATTTTCTATTGGAAAACATTCTAGCTAGATTTGGTGTTCCTGGAAAACTAGGAATGGATAATGCTATGTGCTTTAGATCAGATGAAATTAAGGATTTATGTGATGAGTATGGGATTATGATGTCTTATTCTTCCCCATATCATCCTAAATCAAATGGCCGAGAAGAATCCAGCAATAAAAACATCCTGAAAATTTGGAAGAAGACCCTTGAAAAAAATAAAAGAGCTTGGCACACAAAGTTAAAACTTCCTCTATGGGCCGATAGAATAATAGTAAAAAAAGTAACAGGTAAGGCACCTTTTGAACTTGTATATGGTTTAAAATATAGAATGCCCATGAATAATTTACTACCAATATATAAGTTTATTCAAGAAGAAGAATTAGATGTTTTTGACCCAATGCAAGATAAAATGATGCAATTAGTAGAGCTTGGTGAGGTTAGAAGAGAAGGTCAGAAGGAGAACATAAAGTTGCAACAGAAGATGAAGTATCTCTTTGATAAAAGAGTAGGTAACAGAAAGTTTCTTCCTGGTGACTTAGTACTCCAATGGAATGTAAGGGCTGAAGACAAAAATAAGCACAAGAAGTTTGAATCCTTATGGTTAGGTCCCTATTTTGTTTATCAAAGTTTTGGAAAAGATCCCTATCTTTTGAAAAACATTGATGGAGAAGAATTTGAATCATCAGTGCATGGACAATTTTTGAAACCTTTCTTCAATTGAGAATGAAATTTCCATGCACACTAATTTTTGTATCATATGTATATAGGTGTGTTTCTTTTTGTTGGGTGTTTTATTTCTACAGTAGGTTAGTGAGCATAGTCTGAATGGTCAGAAACCAGAGATCTATGGTTCTTGAATTAAACTTGTATTTAAGCATCCTTAGATAGAGCCACTGTTGGATGTATTTCCAATTTTGAAGCTTGCCAGTAAATTTTTGAGTTCTCAGTCAAATTTCTTGTATAAATGTCAAGATTATGTACGATGCTATCAAATTTCTTTTTGCAAATGTTGTTCTTCAAGCCTAAAAATTAGAGAAGAATGTAAAACCCTAAGTCCTAGGTCAAATTTTCATGCATTTCCAAGGAAAACCCCTAGTTCTTCAAAGTTGCTTCTATTTTGCAGTTACTTTTTTAGAAAATATTAAGTCACTTAATTCATGTGCTTATTTCATGTTTTTACATATTGGTCATGATGTCTCTTTAAACCTTGAGAATATTCCATTTCTCTTCGAGACTTAGCGAAAGGCTTTAGTCGTGTTATCTCCATAAGAAAGGAATATGCTTCTAGTGCTAATGAGATTTCACGTGGGTCGTGATGAAGATCATGATCTTATGGTGTGCGGACTGTCTCATTCAAAACCTAGAGTTAATGATATCTTATGATGACTTTGAGATTACTCAGTCGCGCAGTCTCAAAAGCTGAGTTTAAAGATGAGTTTATGTTTTCAAGAAGTCGCGTAATCATAAAGAGAAATAAGAGTTAATTCAAAAGATATGAGATTAAGAAATCTGTTGATCTGAGAGATAATCTTGCGGTGGTCGTGAAGTCTCAGAATAAACTCTTCTGTTAAGGAATCTTAAAGAAACTTCAAATTCACACAGTCATGGTGTCTCACAAATAAACCAAGGTTGAAAGATGAGTTTACAACCCTTCAGTCATGAGATCTCTTTTGAAAGCAAGGGTTAAGTTAAAGGTTGTGAGATATAGTGACTACCGTCAGATGTAAATTTGATCATGTGACCAACGTGAAGTCATTAATGAAATCCAAATAGTGAAAAAAGCTTTCAGTAAAGATGATTTAGATTTGAACATGTGTCTAAGTCATTTAAAAATCTGAGTTAGTCCTGAAGTCTCAAAGCAAACCAAAGATTAATAATTTATTTTCATGACTTGGAGATAGCTTAAGTCACGAAGTCTCAGAGTAAACTACAGTTAAAGACAAAGAAAAGGAGATTGCATGAGAGTCATTTGATTACAAGCCAATCTAAGGGTATTCATGAAGTCTCAGATTAAAAAGAGAAAGTATAGAGTGGATATGAGATTACACGCAAACCGTCCAATTAAAGAAAGATCTAGCGATGGTTACATAATCTCAATAGAAACTCAGAGTTAATGAAATCTTAAAGTGACTTTGAAAACACACAGTCACGTAGTCTCTAAAAGGAGCTAAAGGTTTAAGCTAGAGTTATTAAAATCCTTAATCGTGAAGTCTCAAAAGGAATGTGAGTTAAGAGATCACTTTCAGCGATTAAGAAATGAATGTTGATCAAAATGAAGATCATGTGGTGATCGTTAAGTCTCAAAAAAGAACCATAGTTAAGGATAACTCTCAATGACAAAGAGATCATACAGTCACGCAATCGCTGAAGGAAACCAGAGTAAGAGAGAGGTAAGATATAAGGTTTTTCTTCCGTGCCATGTTATATAGTTGTCAGCCAATCAGAAAGTAGAGATTATGACATGTTTAAAGAGTTGCTAAGTTTTTATAAATGAGCCAATCATATCAGATCTTGATCTAATTTTGAATATAATAAGGTTTTAATTGAAAAGAAATCATTCAAAATTGATCATCTGTCAGTTTCAAATGCCACGGCTAAAATGGAAAATTGATATCACAGCACGTAGAAGTAATGACAGAAGTGAATGAATTGCAAATCCATGATTTTGAGAAAGGTTTGTGCATTGATTTCTCTTAATAAGTAGGCATGAACATTGATCATTTAATTTCACCAAGAGTTTTAGTTTTCAAAGAGAAATTTGCATAAGTGTTCAGAGATTTCAAAAGAATAGAGCTATCCAGACTTTGCAAGGTAGTGAGAAAGTGATTTGATCACTTTCAATTCAGAACAAATAGGATGAGTAGAGCAGTGAGTGTTTCCTTGACTAGTGGGAAAAGCAGATATGATGATGATTTGAAAGGAAATAGGAATTACTTAGAGGATTTCATACAACTTCTTCTAGGCTCCAATCAGGGAAAAAAGGTAAACAACGAGTACCTTGGTGACAATTTTTGTTATATTAGGGATGCTAAGACACCAGACTATTCAGGCTATCATTTGTTTAGCTATTTCCATAAGAATAGTGATATTCCTATGCCTATATAAAACCCTTGGACCTGTTCATTAGAAAAACTAGTAGTCCCTGATGTGTTTGTAGATGTTGATTTGTTATTGGAACTAGCCAGTAGGTATGACACCATTTCAAAGACCATTAAGAAATATGATGGCACAATCCTAGTGACCCTTGATAGGGCATCGTTAATGAAAGAATTTAATATGTATAACCCCTACTCAACAGAATTTAATTTTAAAGCCCTAGATGGTAGATATACTAAGGAGTTAGGTATTGTAGCTAAATTGATTCAATCCCATGTGCCAAAAGGAACTAGGACCTATATATCCCCTATTCCTAGTCATAATGCACCATATTTTTACAAAGACCTGGCATTCTATATGAAATACATTTTGTATGCCCTATGCAGAGTTTTAGGGGTTGGTAGTGGGAGAGAAAGGGTATCATCTGACATGTTAATGATAATTCTCAACTTGCAGAGTCCCTATGTCAGTAGTGATTATGATTACATTCAATATCTAACTGATAAAATGCACTAGGGATTTGTGGATATCCAGAATAAGGTAGGAAACCCTAAATTCTTGCAATATTCATTACTCATGCATTTGATTATGTTCTACAATTTTCATATCATGGATTAGCACAATCTATAGTTTAAAAGGTTGTATCATGGTCAATCCAACCTTGTGTAACTTTGGTTAAGGTAATGGAACTACACATCTAGATAAAATGAGTTTTGTGCATTTGAGAACTGGGTAGTATACCCCTTATTGAGCAACTTAGAAGTCAACATGACTAGGCTTCCAGTTAAAGTGTTACAACTTTTGAGACCCTGCAAATTTGTAGACAAATGGAATGGAGACCACAACTGGGGTGATTTCTATTATCATCAAAATTTCACATTAATCAGAGTATATGGTTTCTCTCAACCACCATACATTTTTCTATACAGAGTGCCTCCTAGAATTTCTATCATAGAGTTCCTATGGAAACTCATGCTGACAGATAGGGAGAATTTGGCTCCACATAGGAAAGGAACTTTCACTCCAAGGAAGTTTATTTCCTTTAATTTTATAATAGGTAAGAGGGCATATGATGCTATAAATGGATGGTTGAGGAATTTCAAAATGAATGTTGCCTTGTATAGGTACATTGATATAGAAGATTTCATAAAAAGTGCTAAGAAACTTCTAACTCCTACCATTCCAATAACTAAGGAACATTAGCCATGTGAAGAAGAGGACTTGATCAGAAACATCCTTGAAGAGGATGAAATTTTAGCTAGATCAACAAAGTATCAAGATTTGATGAATTTGGAGCAACAACTTAAGAAGAAAGGGATTTCATTTGGGGGTTATTTCCCAGGTATGCCCTATTTACAGAGATTAGAAAAGATGATTGAGTCTTATGAGACTCTGCAAAATTGGCTGGATGAAGAAATTGAGGACAGCGACAGAGGTCCAAATAAATAGTCATCACCAGAATATATCAGTAGTATTAGAAATGGAAAAAGAAATACACATCCCACCACCTTAGGATCAGTGACTACCCACCACCTTAGGATCAGCGACCTCGGACTGAGGAAAACATAATTTATTTAACATAGGGAAATGAGGCTGAGGTAGTTGTTGGACGTCCACATAAAAATAAAAAGGTAGAAGTAGGGGAACCTTCTGTTGTCATGACATAGAAGAAGAAGAAGGACAAAGTAAGTGCCCTATTCATAGGGACAAGTGCCTATGACCACCAATTAAGAAACATTATAAGAGAGGGAAAGAAGAAAAGAGAAGACACTGATGAAAATGTTGAGATGCCTCTCTTATTGTGTTAGGATGAAAGGGAGTTGCAATAAGAGGATTTTTTAAAAGATGATGAATTCATAAAGACCAAAGTATTCAAGGACTTTCTTATATGGGACAAACAAGAAAAATTTAGGGAACAATTGAAATTTCAAGGAGGAGAAGCCATAACAAGTGAATCCCTACAGGCTCTCCAAGAATATGATCCAGAGTCTGAACATTTGACCCCTGATGAGGCTAGACAATTAGTGAAGTCTAGTGGCATGCTACTTGTGGACTGATGGGCCTTGGCTTCAACCATCATCATTGACCAAATCAGAAGGCATCCAGACATCAATTTTTCAATGGAGACACAAGTAGGAGAAATGATTAAAGGGTGTGGTTATGATGCGAAATCTCAAACCCTAGCTTTGCAGGCTCTAGCTCCCAAGAATCAGAAGCCATCATTGATCAATGTCCAATAAAATATGAATGGAGATAAAATAATCTGGTCTGTATGCAATACAGGGGATATAGAAATTTCACAGGCCCCAACCCACTTTTCTTATTTGAATGAAGAAAAATATATGCAAATGTATAACATGTATCAGAAGTTGTTTGATGAAACAAGCCTCATTGCAAAGGACAGAGAGCTAGGTTTGATAAAGATCGGTGCTATGGAGAAGATACTTCTAGATCTAAATTAGAGGTTGCAAGAGATGCATGAACCTGCACCTACTGAACCAAAGCAAGTTATAGATGCATTTGTGCAAACAAAGGATGCAGGGGTTGTTCAGAAGGAAACAGAGCAAAGAGAGGTAGCGGAGAATAATGTGGCTTTAGAAGCCTTTCTTAATATCTTTTAGCATAGAATTAATTTTTTAAAAAATAAATTGGATTTAGTGCATGCAACCTATAATAAGTTACCTAGCCTACAAGTGGAAGTAACTAGTTTTGTATCTACTTTGAACCCCTATCTTGGGACTTGGTCAGTTAGGACCCATTTGTTTGAAAGGTTGGCATCCTTGCAACCATTAAGAGAAGACCTACTAGAGACAGTCACACAATTCAGTGATGAAATAGATCAGATTGGGGTGACCTTGTCCTTTTTCAAAGGCAAGGGAAATCAGATAGAGACCAGGTTGAATATGTTTGGGTCTTATTATAATAAATTTATTCCTTCTATCAAAGTAGAGGACAATCAGATAAAGGCAGTGGTTATATGGAGAAATGAATTTGATTCATTATTTCCTAGTAAAGAGGCATTTATTTCTGAGAGCAATAAATTGGATTTAGAAAGGTTTAATAAAACCTTAGATGTGGCATTTAAGGCTGCGACAAATTTTGATACCACGACAGATTTTGATAAATTTGTAATAGATGTCAAAAGCATAACAAATGCTAGATGGGAGAGGGAAAAGGCACAACTTGAAATCATTCAAAGTTTTAATTGTCCTGTAGAGGAAGATGTAGTAGCATGGGATGTTCTTACAAAGCCCAAGAAAAAGAAGCCTGCCACAGTTGACCTTGACATTATAGATGAAGACTAGAAGCACACTTGGTGCCTGATCTTTGAGCACAGGGAGGTTAGTCATCTGAAAGATTACTATATGTTAGCTTGTAATGGCGTTCACTAAATCTTGCAACAACTATTAGAGGCTATCCAGAACATATTTAGACAAAGGTGTCAGCTAGAAAAATATTTCAAAGATCTAATTTGATTGTATTCCTATTTTGTCCTTCCACTGCTTGGAGTCTTCCTGTCTTTTGTCTTCTTCTAAGTTTTAGGGTTAGGTCTTAAACCATCTGAACCTTAATGTTGCATCCTTGATTTTTAAGGATTCCAAGATGGTTTGGACTATATATACAACATTTGTATCTTTTTCTAGAGAATGAGAAGTGAAATATAATTGCAAGTCAGACTACTTAATTTTGTCTGAGTTTTGTGCATATTGTCTTTTTGAATTTATTTGAAGAAGTAACCATATTAATAAAATACATTGAATTTTATATCCTATATCTTTTGTTGTCTCTTTATATTTCTATTCTAGCTCTTGTATGTTTAATTTGCAAGGCACTTTAGATATACCAATTACAATGTGATTGTGCAGTTTCTTGTGAGTTCTTTCAAGGAAAGATTAATTCTTGCAGGTGACCCCAGAGAGCTAAACATTAATATTAGGATCTGATAACAGGGGTGTTGGAGTGAAAGGTAGTCTATAAGGCATTCTACTCAAATTGCACGCATTTACATTAGCCAGTTATTGTGGATTTACATTTGGTATTGACTCTTTTCCCAAGGATTAGGCACTGGTTAGGGTTTGGAAAACAATTAAATCATCATCCAATATTTAAATAAAATTAATCATTTAAAATTCAGTTACAAAGAATATATGTGCTTTAAGCAATTGTATTAAGGATATAATTCAATTTTTTTATTCCTTCAAGAGAGAATCACTAGGTTAACCCTCCTAACTTCATAGAACTACAAAAGGAAGTGTTGGAATAGTCCCAAGGATAACTGAGAGGGGAGTGAATTAGTTATCAGTCAATTTAATTCTTTTCTCTTTCTTTAATGTAATTTGATATAAATTAAATGCACATTTAGATAACATAATAGAGTAGTCAACAATTTGATTATGGGGAAACCAAATAGGCAAAAACCCTGGTGGGAATTAGCACGCACAAATGACTGCACTAGTTTATAATGATCCATGTTTGAAGATCTTACAACCCTATTAGGATTTTATCTCTACAATGCAAGAAGTACAGAGACCTGGTTAAAGGTCGGACCCTATTAGGAGTCTTTTACAGATAACCCTGTTAAGGATGAGGACTCATTGTCTAATAGCTCATTGCTAAGATGGTGAAGGCTACAACCTTCAGTATAATAGATATACACTATATCTGGTAAATGAACTATTTGAGTAGACCTACTGTCTTGATCAGTTCCAATGAATTGCAATCAAATTTTATTTCTTCACATAGATCTTCAACTTATTCTTTCTGACTTTCTCCTCTTCTCTATCTTTTCTTCTTCACTACATTTTCGACACTTAGAGAACATATTTGAACTGCTATATGTATATTCACCAGGGATAAGGTCACGACAGTATCTGGAAACACTTCATCAACTTCCTTGTCAGCTCAACCAAGCACGCATTACAAATTATGACCATGCAACTCAAACTGAATAGATTCGACGCTTCACAAAGTTGGCTTCACCAAATTAACTCTAACATCAAGATTCTATTGAAACATGTTTAGCGCCTTTGGATAATTATCTTTAACTCACAACAAAACATAAATACAAACATGCATATCCCAAAGATAGGCACAACTTAAGAGACACTATATTTATGTCAGCTCTTAACAGATAAACTCCAGAAACTATAACTGTCATAACTGATTAAACATAACTCAACTGTAACTACATATCTGACTCGGCGTGAATGCACATAGAAACTAGAACATGTATACACCATGGAAATAAACACACATAGCTCCAAAGCATCTGAATTGATAATTGCATATAGGATACCTGTTTTATATTATATGTTGTCATCAATAGCAAACATACAATCAATTATTTGCACAGAAGCAAATCTCCAACAATATCCCCCTTTGACATTGATGGCAACATATGATATCATCAACTCAAAGTATCTTCCTTCTTTTTACAATCTTCTCAATATCTTCATCAAAGGTTCCTCTTCACTGCTACTGCTCTATATACTCCCCCAGAGTATATGATCCCCCTTACTAATACTCCCCCTTTGACATAAATGAAAAAGGGTGTTAAACACCACTAAGCACAGGTACTACTCCAGAAGTAGAGTAGTCAACCATTCATCACCAAGCACTGATGTTCTTGTTGCAAGTTCTAATTAGACTCAAGAAAGGGAATTACTCCCATCTTCTCCCTGAGATACTCAAAAGTATCTTTTGATAGAGGCTTTGTAAAAATATCTACTAGTTGTTCTTTAGAGCTTACATAATCCAACTTTACTTCTTTGTCTGCAACTTTTTCTCTTAGGAAGTGGTATTTGATCTCAATGTGTTTTGTCTTTGCATGCATCGCAGGGTTCTTTGAAATATTGATAGTACTAGTGTTGTCACAGTGAATAACAATAGGATAATTAATCTGAATACCAAAGTCCTTAATCATCTATTTGATCCAAACCATTATTGAACAATTCAATCCTACTGCAACATACTCAGCTTCTGCTCTTGATTAAGAGATACAATTCTTCTTTTTACTTGTCCAAGTGACCAACCTGTCTCCAAGAAATAATGCTCCACTTGATGTGCTCTTTCTATCATCAACACAACCTGTCCAATCTGCATCTGTATACACATGAAGTTGTATGTTCTCTGAGTTAGGATACCATAAACCATAGTCTATAGTTCCCTTTAGGTATCTGAATATTCTTTTTATTTCCATTAGATGATTTTTCTTGGGTTCAGCTGCAAATCTTCCAATAATGCCAACTGCATTAGAAATGTCAGGTCTAGATTAAGTGAGATATATGAGTTTTCCAATCATAGACTTGTATAGGGTCTTGTCAACTATTGTGGAATCATCATCTTTAGAAAGCTTGCATCCTTTTATCATGGGGGTGCTTACTGGTTTGCAATCTTCCATCTTGAAGGTCTTCAATATCTTCTTCACATACTTAGACTGATATATGAATATGCCTTTGTTTGTTTTACATTCAATCCACGAAAGTATTTGATAGGTCCAATCATGCTCATTTAAAATTCACTTTTCATTTCTTTCACAAATTCTGCACTAAGTTTGTCATTACCTCCAAAGATAATGTCATAAAAAAAAATAGCAACAAGTAGTAGTCCTTCATCTGTCTCTCTTATAAATAAATTACAGTCTGTTGCTCCTTTTTTGAATCCTATCTCTGTTAAGTAACCATCAAGTCTCTCATACCACACTCTTGGGGCCTGTTTAAGTCCATAAAGTGCTTTCTTTAATCTCAATACAATTTCTGGTTTATCTAAAATTTTGAATCCTTTAGACTACTCTATGTAGACATCTTCCTTCAAGTCACTCTTCAAAAATGTTTATTTTACATCCATTTGATATACCTTAAAGTTCTTGAATGTTGCATAGGCCAAAAACAACTTGATAGCTTCAAGTCTACTCATAAGGGTAAATGTATCAATGTAGTCTATTCCTTCTCTCTACGCATATCCTTTACATACTAATCTTTCTTTGTTCCTTACCACTGTGCCTTCTTCATTTATTTTTTTCCTGAATATCCACTTTGTTCCAATCACATTCTTTTCATGAGGTCTAGGGACCAGTTCCCATGCTTCATTCTTGATTATTTTATCTAATTTTTCTTGCATGGCACTTTTTCAATCTGAATCTTTGCACGCATCTTCAATACTTAAGGGTTCATTCTGTGAAAGTAAGCATACCTCTTCATCAGCGGTTGATCCTTTTGCTCTAGATCTTGTCAAGAATTTTGTACTTTGATCTCCAATGATATCTTCCTTAGAGTGGTATTTGGATGTGTACTTTGAATTCTTAGGAGTGATACTTTCATCTATGATCTGTGATTCTTCTTCACTTGGTTCAGGATTGTTACATGAAACATCAATACAATCAAACATATCTTCAATAACTGTGTCCTTATTTATGGGTCTGGGCTCATCTTTAATCATGGGAGCATAGTCATAATATCTTTCTTGAATCATAAAATTCTCATTAATATTCACATGACTACTTTCAATGACCGTCTTTAATCTTAGATTGAAACACCTATAGGCTTTGCTTTTAGTAGAGTAACCAAGAAAAAGACCTTCATCGCTTCTAGCATCAAACTTACCAATGCTATCATCTCTCTTGATGTAGCACTTGCTTCCAAATATTATAAAGTATTTTACAGTAGGTACATTACCAAACCAAATTTTTATTAAGGTGTCTTATATGCGCCTGGTCTCAATTGTATTCTATCGATAGTGTAAACTGCTGTATTGACTGCATCTCTCCAGTAGGTATGGGAAACCTTTCCTTAAATCATGATAGTGCATGTTGTGTCAAGTATTATCATGTTCCTCCTTTCTGCAATCCCATTCTGTTGAGGGGTTCTGGGTGCACTTAACTATCTTTTGATTCCATGTTCTTCATAGTAGTCATAAAATTGGTCAGAGGTGAATTCTCCTCCTCTATCAAATCTCAGATATTTTATCTTTAATCCAGATTCATTCTCAACCTTAGCTTTCAATACTTTGAACTTCTCAAAAGCTTCATATTTTTCTTTTAAGAAAGAAACCCACATCATCCTTGATAAATCATCAACAAACAAAATAAAATACCTTTCTCCATAGTAAGAACTTTTTTGAGTAGGTCCACATAGGTCTGTATGTATCAGATCTAATTTGTTTTTGGTAGAGTTTTGTTTTCTCTTGACTGAGGTGCTCACATGCCTCCCCATCACACATTCCCAACACATGGTGTCAACTGGTCTTGCAATGCTAGGAAGGTCTCTTACTACCTTTACATTACTTATCTTGACTATGTTGTCAAAATTGATATGACAAAGTCTCTTGTGCCATAGCCAACTGTCATCTACTTTTGCAAAAAAACAACTTACTTCTGAGTTGAGCTTAAAAACATTACCTTTGGTCTTTGAGCCTGATGCAATCATGTCTCCTTCTTTGTTGTTAATGATTCACTGGTTGTTTTTGAATTCCAACTGATATCCTTTATCAAGCAACTGTCCAACACTTAGTAAGTTATGATGCAAACCATCAACATAGAGAACATCATATGTCTTGTTCTTTCCATCTAGGGTGATAGAACCTCTACCTATGATAGGTTTGGGAGTTTTATCTTCAAATCTAACCGTTCCACCTTTCTACTTTTCCAAATGTACAAATCTGTCTTTGTCTCCTGTCATGTGGTGTGAACATCTGCTGTCAATGATCCAGTTAGTTCTGATGTTAGCTTTTGAAACTAATGCTAACTCCTATTCTTTTACTTCATCTTCTTTGTCCATTTCTTAAAGCATATTCTTAATGTCTTTAATGGCAACAAATACAATTTCATCTTCTCCTGAGTCATCATCAGTTACACCATCCTTAGCATGATAACATTCTTTAGTGTACTTAGGTGTGTAATCTAATCTGAATTTCTTGACTCTTGTAGGTCACTTGGATGCAACGTGTCCAACTTTGTTGCATAAAAAAAATTTGAATGGTATATTTTCTTCATATTTCCCTTTACCTTTCCTTTCCTTCTTGGCAATCATAGAAATTATTTCTTCTAGTTCTCTATCCACTTCTTCATTATTACTAGAGCTACTTATAGACTTCTTGTTGTGGACTGTGGCTTTGAAGGCTGTCTCACTTTTAGGTTCTGTCTTCAATCAAGATATCTCAAATGTAGACATTTTACTAATCAAGGTTTCCCTCTTGAAGTCTTTTGAAAATTGCATACTCTCATCTAGGGTATTGATCTTTCTCTCATAGTCTACTGTCAATGTGGTCATTAATTTGTCCATTATATCTTCCTCTGATATTTCTCCACCATTATTTCTTATACCTGATACTGCTTCATTAATCCTCTAATTTTAAGATTTGATGTTTTCTTCAAGTAACATCTCTAAGTTGTTGTATCTTTTCTTCCATGTCTTTTTGCATGCATTCTTTGCTTTGATGTCTCCTTCAAACATACCTTCTAAGTATTTCCAAATAGAGTATGCTTTATCTGTCTTCTTTATCTTATAAAATTCACTATCGGATAGGGCACTGATTAGGGCTTCTTTGGAAATTGTATTATTAGTGAACACTTCCTTCTGTTTCATAGTAGAATCATTAGTAGCAAGATCTTTCAAGGTGGGAATTTCAACTTCTTGAGTGGCAATCTCATAGATCTCAAATCCAACGCACTGAATATGTATTATCCTTTTTTTCTTCCAGTCAAGATAGTTTTCTCCATCAAACTTAGGACTCTCTTTCCTGAAGTATGCCTTCTGATCTACCTTAAGCTGTTAGGCTTTCTCTCCAAGGAACTTGGCTCTAACACCAATTGTTGGAATAGTCCCAAGGATAACTAAGAGGGGGGGTGAATCAGTTATCAGACAATTTAATTCTTTTCTCTTTCTTTAATGTAATTTGATATAAAGTAAATGCACATTCAGATAACACAATAAATTACTCAAAAATTTGATTATGGGGAAACCAAAAAGGCAAAAACCTTGGTGGGAATTAGCACCCACAAATGACTGCACTAGTTTATAATGATCCCTATTAGAAGATCTTACAACCCTGTTAGGACTTAATCTTTACAATGCAAGAAGTAAAAAGACCTAGTTAAAGGTCAGACCCTGTTAGGAGTCTTTTACAGATAACCTTGTTAAGGGTGAGGACTCACTATCCAATAGCTCATTGCTAAGACAGTGAAGGCTACAACCTTCAGTATAATAGATATACACTATATCTGGTAAATGAACTATTTGAGTAGACCTGCTATCTTGATCAGTTCAAATGAATTTCAACCAACTTTTGTTTCTACACATAGATCTTCAACTTATTCTTTCTGACTTTCTTCTCTTCTCTATCTTTTCTTCTTCACTACATTTTCGACACTTAGCAAACATATCTAAACTTCTATATGTATCTTCATGAAGGATAAGGTCACGACGGTATCTGGAAACACTTCATCAACTTCCTTGTCGGCTCAACCAAGCACACAATACAAATTATGACAGCGCAACTCAAAATGAATAGACGCGACGCTTCACAAATTTTGCTTCACCAAATTAACTCTAACATCAAGATTCTGTTGAAACACGTTTAGCGCCTTTGGATAATTACCTTTAACTCATAACTAAACATGAATACAAACATGCATATCCCAAAGATAGGCACAACTTAAGAGACACTGTATTTATGTCAGCTCTTAACAGATAAACTCCAGAAATTATAACTTCCATAACTGATTAAACATAACTCAATTGTAACTACATATCTGACTTGGTGTGAATGTAGATAGAAACTACAAAATGTATACACCTTGGAAATAAACACGCATACCACCAAAGCATCTATACTGATAATTGTATATAGGATACATGTTGTATATTATATGTTGTCATCAATGGAAAACATACAATCAATTATTTGCACAGAAGCAAATCTCCAACAATCTCCCCCTTTGACATTAATGGAAACATATTATATCATCAACTCAAAGTGTCTTCCTTCTTTTTAAAATCTTCTCAATATCCTCATCAAAGGTTTCTCATCACTATTGCTGCTCTGTATACTCCCCCAGAGTATATGCTCCCCCTTACTAATACTCCCCCTTTGATAACAATGACAAAGGGTGTTAAACACCATTAAGCACAGGTACTACTCCAGAAGTAGAGTAGTCAACCATTCATTAGTCACCAACGACTAATGTTCTTGCTGCAAGTTCTAATCAGACTCGGGAAAGGGAATTACTCCCAACTTCCCCCTAAGATACTCAAAATAACTTTTGATAGAGGCTTTGTAAAAATATCTACTAGTTGTTCTTTAGTGCTTACATAATCCAGCTTTACTTCTTTGTCTTCAAATTTTTCTCTTAGGAAGTGGTATTTGATCTCAATGTGTTTTATCTTTGCATGCATCACAAGGTTCTTTGACATATTGATAGTACTAGTGTTGTCATAGTGAATAACAATAGGATAATCAATCTGAATACCAAACTCCTCAATCATCTGTTTGATCCAAACCATTTTTGAAAAATTAAATGTTGTTGCAACATACTTAGCTTTTGATGTTGACTGAGAGATACAATTCTACTTTTTACTTGTCCAAGTGACCAACCTGTCTCCAAGAAATACTGCTCCTCCTGATGTGCTCTTTCTGTCATCAACACAACCTACCCAATCTGCATCTGTATACACATGAAGTTGTATGTTCTCTAATTTAGGATACCATAAACCATAGTGTATAGTTCCCTTTAGGTATCTAAATATTCTTTTTATTACCACTAGATGATTTTTCTTGGGTTCAGCTGCAAATCTTCTAACAATGCCAACTACATTAGAAATGTCAAGTCTAGATTGAGTGAGATATATGAGTTTCCCAATCATAGACTTGTATAGGATCTTTTCAACTACTGTAAAATCATCATCTTTAGAAATTTTGCATCATGTTATCATGGGGGTGCTTACTGGTTTGCAATCTTCCATCTTGAAGGTCTTCAATATCTCCTTCACATACTTAAGCTAATTTATGAATATGCCTTTGTCTGTTTGTTTTACAGTCAATCCAAGAAAGTATTTGATAGGTCCAATCATGCTCATTTAAAATTCACTTTTCATTTCTTTGGCAAATTCTGTACTAAGTTTGTCATTACCTCCAAAGATAATTTCATCAACAAAAATAGCAACAAGTATTAGTCCTTCATCTGTCTCTCTTATAAATAAATTACAGTTTGCTGCTCCTTTTCTGAATCCTATCTTTGTTAAGTAACCATCAAGTCTCTCATACCATGCTCTTGGGGCCTGTTTAAGTCCATATAGTGCTTTCTTTAATCTTCATACCATGTCGGTTTTATCTAAAAGTTTGAATCCTTCAGGCTGCTCTATGTAGACTTCTTCCTTCAAGTCACCATTCAGAAATGTTGATCTAACATCCATTTGATATACCTTAAAGTTATTGAATGTTGCATAGGCCAAAAATAACTTGATAGCCTCAAGTCTTCTCACAGGGGAAAATGTAAAAGTGTAGCCTATTCCTTCTCTCTACGCATATCCTTTACATACTAATCTTGCTTTGTTCCTTACCATTGTGACTTCTTCATTCATTTTGTTCCTAAATATCCACTTAGTTCCAATCACGTTCTTGTCATGAGGTCTAGGGACCAGTTCCCATGTTTCATTCTTGATTATTTGATCTAATTCTTCTTGCATGGAATTTTTCCAATTTGAATCTTTGCACGCATCTTCAACACTTAAGGGTTCAATATGTGAAAGTAAGCATACTTGTTCATCAGCGGTTGAACCTTTTTCTCTAGATCTTGTCAAGAATTTTGCGCTCTGATCTCCAATGATATTTTCCTTAGATTGGTATTTGGATGTGTAATTTGAATTCTTAGGAGTGATACTTTCAGCTGTGATTTGTGATTCTTCTTCACTTGGTTCAGGATTGTTACATGAAACATCAATACAATCAAACATTTCTTCAATAATTGTGTCCTTATTGATGGCTCTTGGATCATCTTCAATCATCTATAGGCTCTGCTTTTAGTAGAGTAACCAAGAAAAAGACCTTCATCACTTCTAGAATCAAACTTACCAATGCCATCATCTCTCTTGATGTAGCACTTGCTTCCAAAGATTATAAAGTATTTTACAATAGGTACATTACCAAACCAAATTTCATAAGGTGTCTTGTATGTGCCTGGTCTCAATTGTATTCTATTGATAGTGTAAACTGCTGTATTGACTGCATCTCTCCAATAGGTATGGGAAACCTTTCCTTCAATCATGATAGTGTGTGTTGTGTCAAGTATTATCTTGTTCCTCCTTTCTACAATCCCATTCTACTAAGGGGTTATGGGTGCACTTAACTGTCTTTTGATTCAATGTTCTTCACAGTATTCATAAAACTGGTCAAAGGTGAATTCTCCTCCTCTATCAGATCTCAAACATTTTATCTTTAATCTAGATTCATTCTCAACCTTAGCTTTGAATACTTTGAACTTCTCAAAAGCTTCAGATTTTTCTTTTAAGAATGCAACCCACATCATCCTTGAGAAATCATCAACAAACAAAATAAAATACCTTTCTCCGTAGTAATATCTTGTTTGAGTAGGTCCACATAGGTCTGTATGTATCAGATCTAATTTGTTTTTGGTAGAGTTTTGTTTTCTCTTGAATGGGCTCCTCACATGCTTCCCCATCAAACATTCCCTACACATGGTGTCAACTGGTCTTGCAATTCTAAGAAGGTCTCTTACTGCCTTTACATTACTTATCTTGACTATGTTGTCAAAATTATATGACAAAGTCTCTTGTGCCATATCCAACTGTCATCTACTTTTGCAACAAAACAACTTACTTCTGAGTTGAGCTGAAAAACATTACCTTTGGTCTTTGATCCTGATGCAATCATGTCTCCTTCTTTATTTTTAATGATGCACTGGTTGTTTTTGAATTCCAACTGATATCCTTTATAAAGCAACTGTCCAACACTTGGTAAGTTATGATGCAAACCATCAACATAGAGAACATCATCTATCTTGTTCTTTCCATCTAGGGTGACAGAACCTCTGCCTATGATAGGTTTGGTATTTTTATCTCCAAATCTAACCATGCCACCTTTGTACTTGTCCAAATATACAAATTTGTCTTTGTCTCATGTCATGTGGTGTGAACATCCATTGTCAATGATCCAGTTAGTTTTGATGTCAACTTTTGAAACTAATGCTAACTCTTGTTCTTTTACTTCATCTTCTTTGTCCATTTCTTCAAGCATCTTCTCAATGTCTTTAATGGAAATAAATCCAATTTTATCTTCTCCTGAGTCATCATCAGTTACACCATCCTCAGCATAATAACATTCTTTAGTGTACTTAGGTTTGTAAACTGATCTGAATTTCTTGACTCTTGTAGGGCACTTGGATGCAAAGTGACCAACTTTGTTGCATGAGAAAAATTTGAATGGTAGTTGTCCTTAATATTTCCCTTTACCTTTCCTTTCCTTGTTGGAAATCATAGAAATGATTTCTTCTAGTTCTGTATCCACTTCTTCATTATTACTAGATCTGCTTATAGATTTCTGTTAGGGTTTGACAGAACCAGAACAATATAAGAATAAACAGTTATATGCAAAAATAATAGAAGAAAGAAACTAAACATAGATAACACACAGATTTAATGTGGTTCACCCAAAACTAGGGCTATGTCCACCTACATAGTCATCCAACCTTTCTTATTATCCAGCAAAAATGTACACAAGCTTACAATGCATTATACATCTCAAATGCTTATAACATGTGTTTTAGGGCAACCTCTAAATCGACCATTTTAGGGTTTTACAACGTTGGTCTTCTTTTTCCCAAAAAAGCAAATCTCTTTCCCGAAAAAGTACCAAACAATTCCAGCCCTTCAGGGCTACCAGCCCTCACCTTAGGCAACTACCATACATGTCTCCACAATATCAACACCTACTACATGATCAGTCACCACAATATCAGCAATTTCTTGTTGTGGACTATGGCTTTGAAGGTTCTCTCACTTTTAGGTTTTGTCTTCAATCTAGATATCTCAAATGCAGATATTTTATTGATCAAGGTTTCCCTCTTGAAGTCTTTTAAAAATTGCATAGTCTCATCTAGGATATTGATCTTTCTCTCATTGTCTGTTGTTAATGTGGTCATTAATTTGTCCATTATATCTTTCTCTGATATTTCTCCTCCATTGTTTCTTATACCTGATACTGCTTCATTAATCCTCTGATTGTAAGCTCTGATGTTTTCTTCAGGTAACATCTCTAAGTTGTTGTATCTTTTCTTCCATGTCTTTCTGCGTGCATTCTTTGCTTTGATGTCTCCTTCAAACATATTTTCTATGTATTTCCAAATAGAGTATGCTTTATCTGTCTACTTGATCTCAGAAAATTCACTGTTGGATAGAGCACTGATTAGGGCTTCTTTGGCAATTGAATTATTAGGGAACACTTCCTTCTATTTCATAGTAGAATCATCAGCAGCAAGATCTTTCAAGGTGGGAATTTCAACTTCTTGAGCGGCAATCTCATAGCTCTCAAATCCAATGCACTGAATATGTGTTATCATTTTGTTCTTCCAGTCAAGATAGTTTTCTCCATCGAACTTAGGACTCTCTTTCCTGAAGTATGCCATCTGATCTACCTTAAGCTGTTAGGATTTCTCTCCAAGGCACTTGGCTCTGATATCAATTGTTGGAATAGTCCCAAGGATAACTAAGAGGGGGGTGAATCAGTTATCAATCAATTTAATTCTTTTCTCTTTCTTTAATGTAATTTGATATAAAGTAAATGCACATTTAGATAACATAATAGAGTACTCAAAAATTTGATTACGAGGAAACCAAATAGGAAAAAACCCTGGTAAGAATTAGTACCCACAAATGACTTCACTAGTTTATAAAGATCCATGTTAGAAGATCTTACAACCCTGTTAGGAGTTGATCTTTACAATTCAAGAAGTACAAAGACCTAGCTAAAGGTCGGACCCTGTTAAGAGTCTTTTACAGATAACCCTATTAAGGGTGAGGACTCATTGTCCAATAGCTCACTACTAAGATGGTGAAGGCTACAACCTTCAGTATAATAGATATACACTATATATGGTAAATGAACTATTTGAGTAGACCTATTTTCTTGATCAATTCCAATGAATTGTAGTCAAATTTTGTTTCTTCACATAGATCTTCAACTTATTCTTTCTCACTTTCTCCTCTTCTCTATCTTTTCTTCTTCACTACATTTTTGACACTTAGAAAATATATCTGAACTTCTATATGTATCTTAACCAAGGATAAGGTCACGGCAGTATCTGGAAACACTTCATCAACTTCCTTGTTGGCTCAACCAAGATCGCAATTCAAATTATGACAGTGCAACTCAAACTGAATAGACGCAACGCTTCACAAAGTCGGCTTCACCAAATTAACTCTAACATCAAGATTCTGTTGAAACACATTTAGCACCTTTGGGTAATTATCTTTAACTCATAACTAAACATGAATACAAACACACATATCCCGAAGATAGGCGCAACTTAAGAGACACTATATTTACGTCGTCTCTTAACAGATAAACTCCAGAAACTATAACTGCCATAACTGATTAAACATAACTCAATTGTAACTACATATCTGACTTGGCGTGAATGCACATAGCAACTAGAACATGTATACACCATAGAAATAAACACGCATTGCTCCAAAGCATCTGTACTGATAATTGCATATAGGATACTTGTTGTATATTATATGTTGTCATCAATGGCAAACATACAATCAATTATTTGCACAGAAGAAAATCTCCAATAGGAAGAAGGATGAGAATCCTTATTACATTATTGTTTCCTATTGTTAAATTAATGATTTTTCTTGTTATGCTCTGTATCATATTTATTATAGTCATTTGCATAGTTTTTTATCTATTGATATAGTAAAAATCAACTAGCTATCGAGTAAAAGATTCAATCCACTATCATAGATACTGAACATCAGTAATCATTTGAAGTTACACCCGCTTGAACCTATGGATCTCAAAGTAGAAGGAAGTATTAATTGTTAGAATAGTCCCAAAGGATAACTGAGAGGGGGGGTGAATCAGTTATCAATAAATTTAATTCTTTTTCTTCTTTAACTTCATAATACAACAAAGTAAATGCTTAATCAGATAACACAGTACACAACACAATTTGATTACGGGGAAACCAAATGGTAAAAACCCCAGTGGGAATTATCACCCATAATGAACTATACTGATGAAGGGTACTCCCCTTAATACCACAAACACATAACATAAACAGAGAAACAACAACAATATGCAAGAACAGAAAATTGGCTTCTTATTATCTCCACAAATGTGGAATTACAAACTTTCAGA
>MU225900.1:9461963-9500418 GCA_018584345.1 Thuja plicata | reverse complement strand
TACTGTACCATCTTCATTCATCTTGTTTCTGAATACCCACTTTGTTCCAATCACATTTTTGTCACTAGGTCTAGGGACCAATTCCCATGTATCATTTTTAATTATCTGATCTAATTCTTCTTTCATTTCATTCTTCCAATCAGAATCATTACAAGCATCTTCAACACTTAAAGGTTCAATATGTGAAAGTAAACATACCTCTTCATCCATTGCTAGACCTTTTGCTTTTGATCTGGTCAAAACACTGCTGCTCTGATATCCAATGATGTCATCTTTAGAGTGGTATCTGGATGTGAATTTTGGAACCTTAGGTGTGTCTTCTTCTTCTGTAATCTGTGATTCTTCTCTACTTGATTCAGGGTCATTGCATGAGACATCAATGCAATCAAACATTTCTTCAATAAAAGTATCTTTAGTGCTAGGTCTGGGTTCATCTTCAATCATAGGTGCATATTCATAGTACCTCTCTTGAACCATAAACTTTTCATCAATCTTAACATGCCTGCTTTCAATTATCTTCTTTAATCTCAAATTAAAACATCTATATGCTTTGCTTTTAGTAGAATAACCAAGTAAAATACCTTCATCACTTCTGGCATCAAACTTACCAAAACCATCATCTCTCTTGATGTAGCACTTGCTGCCAAAGATTTTGAAATACTTTATTGTAGGTACATTGCAAAACCAAAGTTCATAGGGTGTCTTAGCTACACCTGGCCTCAATTGAGTTCTGTTGATAGTATATACTGTTGTGTTCACTACATCTCTCCAATAGGTGTGCACAAATTTTCCTTCAATCATCATAGTGCACGTTGTATCAAGTATGATCATGTTCCTCCTTTCTGCAATCTCATTCTGCTGAGAGGTTCTAGTTGCACTCAACTGTCTTTTAATACCATGTTCTTCACAATAATCATAAAAATGATCAGAGGTGAACTCTCCTCCTCTATCTGATCTCAGACATTTCAGTTTTAATCCGGATTCATTCTCAACTTTAGCTTTAAATATTTTAAACTTCTCAAAGGCTTCAAACTTCTCCTTTAAGAATGCAACCCACATCATCCTAGAAAAATCATCAACAATAAAAATGAAATACCTTTCTCCATAGTATGATCTTGTTTTGGTAGGACCACACAAATCTGTATGCACTAGGTCCAATTTGTTCTCAGCTGAGTTTTTCTTGCTTCTGAAGGAACTCCTTACATGCTTTCCCATAACAGATTCCCTACATATTGTGTCTACTGGTCTTGCAATACTTGGTAGGTCTCTAACTGCCTTGACATTACTTATCTTTACTATGTTACCAAAATTGATGTGACATAGTCTCTTGTGCCATAGCCAACTATCATCCACCTTTGCAACAAAACAACTTACATCAGAATTGAGCTAAAAAAACATTACCTTTTGTTTTGGAGCCTGATGCAATCATGTCTCCATCCTTGTTGTTAATGATGCATTTTTTTTCCTTGAACTCCAAATGATAACCTTTTTCAAGTAGTTGTCCAACACTTAGCAAGTTATGATGTAATCCATCAACCTATAGAACATCATTTGTTTTTTTTCTTTCCATCCAAAGTGATAGAACCTCTGCCTATGATAGGTTTAGGAGTGTTATCTCCAAATCTAACCATACCACCTTTGTATTTTTCTAATTGAACAAATCTATCTTTGTCACCTATCATATGATGAGAGCATCCACTGTCAATGATCCAATCAGTTATGATGTCTGCTTTGGAAATTAAGGCTAACTCTTGTTCTTCCTTTTCATCTTCAATGTCCATTTCCTCAAGCAACCTTTCCATGTCTCTAAGGGCAAAGAATCCAATTTCATCTTTTCCTGAATCTTCATTAGTTACACCTTCTTCAGCATGATAATATTCCTTCTTATATTTGGGTTTGTAATCAAATCTGAACTTCTTGACTCTTGTGAGACACTTAAATGTAAAGTGACCAATCTTGTTACATAAAAAACATTTGAATGGAAGTTGTCCTTCATATTTTCCTTTACCTTTCTTTTCTCTTCTAGCAATCATATCAATGATTTCTTCTAGTTCTTCATCAACTTCTTCTTTCTCATTATGACTGGAGATGTGTAAGGATTTCTTACCATGGACTGAGGCTTTGAAAGCAGTTTCACTTTTAGGTTCAGTCTTCAATCTTGATATCTCAAATGCAGATATTTTTCTTATCAAGGTCTCTCTCTTGAAGTGTTGTGAGAATTGCATGGTTTCCTCTAGAATACTTATCTTGTTTTCACAGTCTGATGTTAAAGTAGTTAGCAACTTGTCCGTTATGTCTTCTTCTGATATTCCTCCACCATTGTTTCTGATTCCAAAGACTGCTTCATTTATCCTTTGATTGTAAGCTCTAATGTTCTCTTCAGGTAACATCTCAAGACTATTATATTTCTTTTTCCATGTCTTCATGTGTGCATTCTTTTCTTGAATATCTCCTTCAAACATATCTTCTAAATACTTCCATATGGTATATGCTCTATCAATTTTCTTGATCTCAGAAAATTCACCGTCAGATAAGGCGCTAATTAGGGCTTCTTTAGCAATTTCATTATTTGTAAATATATCCTTTTTGTCTATTAGTAGCATCATCCTTTGCAAGGTCTTTCAAAGATGGAATTACAACCTCTTGTGTACCAATTTCAAATATCTCAAAGCCAACACACTGTAGATGTGTTATCATTTTGTTTTTCCAATCTAGATAATTTTCTCCATCAAACTTCGGGCTTTCTTTTCTAAAGTAAGACATCTGATCTACCTTAAGCTGTTAGGCTTCTTCTCCAAGGCACTTGGCTCTGATACCAATTGTTAGAATAGTCCCAAAGGATAACTAAGAGGGGGGGTGAATCAGTTATCAATAACTTTAATTCTTTTTCTTCTTTAACTTCAGAATACAACAAAGTAAATGCTTAATCAGATAACACAGTACACAACACACAATTTGATTATGGGGAAATCAAATGATAAAAACCCTGGTGGGAATTAGCACCCACAATGAACTATACTTGTTTATAGTAATCCCTGTTAGAAGATATCTCAACCCTGTTAGGAGTTTTACTTTACAATGCAATAAGTATAGTGACCTAGTTAAGGGTCAGACCATGTTAGGAGTCTTTTACAAATAACCCTGTTAGGGGTGGTGGACTCACTATCCAAAAGCTCACTGCTTGATGGTGAAGGCTACAACCTTCTGTGTAATAGATATGCACTATATCTGATCATGAACTATAGAGTAGACATGTTGTCTTGATCAGTTCCAGTGTATTACAATCTTTCACTTCTTCTTCACATAGATTCTTGATGAATGAACCAACTCTGATAATCTGCTCTGTACATCTTTCTTCTCTTTTCATATCATTCACACTTTGTGTGTCACCTTTGACTTTCTATAAGTATCTTCCTCAAAGTATGAGATCATGGGACTTGTAAGACAACTCTTCATAACATCCTTATCGGCTCTACTAAGCATGCAAGCATTACTACAACCGCGTAAGTGTAAACTAAATAGACACAACGCTTCACTAAGTCAGCCTCACCAAATTAACTCTAACTTTGTAATCTTCTTGAAAAATGTTTGGCGCCTTTAGATTAATATCATCAACTCATAATTAATCATGAATATACACACACATATACAGAAGATAGGCACAACTCAAGAAACACGTGATATACGTCGGCCCTAAACAGTTACACTTCCAAAACTGTAACTGCCAATAATAGAATTACATAACTTGATTGAAACATCATATCAGGATCTGTGTGTATGAACATAAAATAATAAACATGTCAAAAACATGTATCTATCCACGCAAGCCTTCATATCATCATTCTGATAAGTAATACAGAATTACTACTGTGTATTATATGTTGTCATCAATGACAAACATACAATCAATCAACTACTCAAAATCAAATCTCCAACATTAATTCCTAATCAATTAGGCTTTCTCTTCCATGATTTTAAATTGGAAATATAAAGAGTTAGCATTCACATGGTTTTAAGAATTTTTAAGAAAAATCCCTAATAGACGGTAACTATCCAAATGGGTGGGTCTTCTTTGAAAGTTTGCAACAGCATGAGCTCCACTTACTCTGGCTATAGCTTCCTGATTTTTTGTGTTGTTTGAAGCAGTAGTAGAATGGTGACCTCCCAAAAATTTTACACCTTGGATTGAACCAAGAGTCTGATTGTTTTGACTAGGACTAGCTACTTGTGTAGCACCATTGTTTGCACTATTACTTGTAAAGATATTTAAGAAGGCTAGCTTCTTTTGAATCTCAATAGTTGTTGCTTCCAACTCAAACCTTTCAAATTTCTTGTCAATTTCTTCTTTTTCCTTCCTGGCCTCCTCTAACTCAAGATCTACCTATGAAATCCCACCTAGAGAAACTTCCTTTTGCTTTGGTTCTTCAATATGGACACTATATGCCTTTTGCTTTCCCTTATTTTTAGGGTTTTGAGTACCAAAGACTTGGCTGATGTCAGGTTGCTCTTCAACCTTCTTAGGTTCTTCAACATTATTTATTTCCATTTGTCTCAAAAAAAATCTTTTTAAATTATCAACCTTCATTTGTTTTTGTCATATCAGATCTTCTTTTTCTTTATTTCTCTGTTGTGTAATGATGAATTGATCTTGGAGTTTTCTCTCCCATTCAGAAGCTTCTTCATTAAGAATTTCTGAATCTGGAGAGGTAGTATCAGATTCCTCCTCTCTATCATTAGGAGAAAAATAATCTCCATATGCACCCAATCCCAAGTCTGGAGCCTCTTCATACTCTGATATATTTTCTTTATGACTATTTTGGATTGGATCCTCTCTCTTAATGTTCTCCTCTTGTTCATTAGTTTGAGCAAGTGTTTTATCATTCTTTCCTTTTTTTGATTGACCTCCTCTAGAAGTAGTTGGAATTCCATCTTCCATATTTTCCTCTATATATTTTTTCATCCAAGCTATGGTATATTTGTTATTCATATCAAGAAAGTATGTATATGATTATATATATTACTTAGCACTGATGCAGAGATTTCTCAAAGTTGCCACCCCAAACTAATTGGGAGAATGCCACACTAACCAAAAATAATATTTTGCTTCAAAGTCCCCAGCAGAGTTGCCAATTTTTTGGTGACTTGAATGGGTCAAATAATATAAATAGTAGAATACCATACATTCCTTGAAAGTTTTAGCAAGACATTTACTTCTCTTTCCCTAGTAGAGTCGCCAATTTATTGGAGCTTTTTCTTGTAGAATCTTGTATAGTAGTAATGCTTGACTCTTATGAAACCTAAATTATGATTATGTCAAGAAACCAATCCAATTAACAAGGATTAAATCCTCCTTCACTTTGAGCTCCACAGGTTCAGGTGGGTGTACCTCACTTCAGCCCTAAATGTTTAGTAGTTTTCAACATGCAAGGTTAATAGATGTAAAATAAAATGAAAATGATAATAGTTTATATATAGATTTGATGTGAACCACACAATCTAACACATCAGACCAGTGCTTTATCTAATGGGAATGGAGTCACTTAATATGTAAAGGCCTTCAATAACAAAGATAGATCACATGTAAATCCTACAAATGATCACTAAATCAAACTATACCTTACATAATCCATTCATACTTATTATAATCAGAAATAACTATCAAATCTGTTACAATTCTCTACTCATTGAAAGAAATCATTTCCTGAGGTGTCACAAATACTTTCCCTGCACTTCCCATCTAAAGAAATTGCTCATCCATGTGTAAAGGAGACTGAGAAGGGGATAGAGATTCTCTAATTTTTTTCCTTCTTCATTTGTTCTTTGCCTCCTTGGGGATGGAATTAATCTAGATTCTATACTCATGGCCCTCTTCCATCTTGAGGTAGAAACCTCATTATCATGTGTCTGTGTTTCAATCTGGCCCCTATGGGATGTCTCCCCCTTTTGCATCACCATGTTGTATTCTTTCTTCTAATGTAGCACATATTTCCCAGGTGGAATAATCCTAGCATGTGTATATAGTTTCTTAGGATGGCCCTAGCCCTCTCTGGTTCTTCTTTTATTAATGCCTCTTTCTTCTGATTGAATGTTTGCATAAAATCTTCAAAAAGTGTCATTAGTGAAACAATCTTCTTCTCCCAAGGCTAGAATTCCTTCAAAGGATCATATCCTTTATCAAAATGTTGCACAAAATCTAAGGTCTTGTTATAGGCCAACCATTTTTCTTTCTTGATTTCTTGTTCCTACAAATTGAATTCATTTATGATGATGTCCTCGGGAAAATTGAATTGGTGATCCAACACCAAGTACCTTGTCCTCTTTCTAACCATGTGACTTATGAATCCCTTAGGGTCAGCACATCTTATCATTGAGTTTTTCATATGACAAGGCTCAAGATATTTATGCAAATGTTTCCAACCCCTTTTAGTGATAATAAAATGGTGTACACTTGTAATGGTGGGAAATATGGTTCCTTTTCCTTTTCTTGTCAATGCCTCTTCTTGTAGCCCATCAATTTATCTAATTATTTCTACAATGCCCATTTTAAGAGGGAATTTATATGGGAGTATATTTGGAACACCTCTGAAACCATACACTCTGAAAACTATTGAAATAGGGTATAAAATGACACCACCCCAATTATGCACTATAGTGATGCTTTAAGAATATTGTTTTGGTCTTAATAGTTTTAACAAAGATTTGGGGATCCTAGGATTGTCTGAAAACAACAAGGCTCTAAGCCTGGAATTAAAACACCTGTCAAAGGTGATGTAGCTAGCCTCTTTCTTATCCCATGAAAAATCTGCACTCCATAGTTGGACATGCATCTCTTCATCATCTTTGACTCTCATTAGATCTATTTCCTTTTCAAAATAATCAACACCCTTGAACAAGAATATATGCATTAACATAGAATACTAGCCAAATGGCTTAGCTACCTTTGCATTTTTTAAACCATGGTGAATTAAATCAATAACATAAGAGGAAAAATAAAAAATAATGGCCAGATATGGATGGATAATCTGCACCATCATGAGCATATAATGAATAGGCATTTTTGTTTCTTCATCATCTCCAAAAATTTGACTCGGGGAACTGTATACACCTCTAGCCTTTGGATTGAAATAATCCAACTTGAGTGGTTCTAGTGTACTAGGTCCTACAACAAATGAATCTGCAATCCTATTAAATAATTCTTTCAAGGGTCCACTTCTAAGGTAATTTATTTGAGCCTTATACACCTCCTTGAATTGATCAAAATCAATTTTATCCATCTATATAGAGGGATCATTTAATTGGAAAACCTCTCTCAGTTCCTTAGATGTAATGTTTATTAACACCTTTCCATTTATATCTCTTATGACCTTGGCAACACTATCATACATTTCTTGTATTTGGATTAATAGATCAATGTCCATGAAGACTCCTGGGACTACTAATTTTCCTACATCAAATTGCCACATGTTGCTATTAGGTGCAAAAGCATTCCTTTGACTAAAATCCACTTTGAATAGTGCTTAACCAGGCATGCTAATATTTTCATCCCTAACCCATCTAACCTTATCATACAAACCCTCCCCAATTTTCAAATGGGGGTGTTTTGGTACCATTTCCTTGATTTCGGTAGTATCATTTGTTGATCTAACTAGTTGCTACAAAACATTCTCACGAACATTTCTCTCCTGATAGTCTTTTTTTCCTGTGATTTCTCTTCTAGGTGTCATTTCTAAATTAGGGTTTCTCAATTAAACAGTCTCAGCTTTGCATAAAAATCCTACTTGCTTCACAACACCAAAACCCTACTGTAATTTAAATTCACAATGCTCAAGAGTGTAGTCACGGAATAACTTACTCGTTCTACAAAAGTTGGAAGACAGACATAAAACACTGCAACTCAGCTCTACTTCAATCTCTTCACCAATTATAGCATTTGAAAACTCAAGTAAACAATATTATATGCAATCTCATCACTACTTAGCATTAAATTTTAGCTAAGATGGCCACACAGTCCACCATTACTTTCACCTCATTTGAACTGTAGTGGCCCAACGGTTCAGTAATTTTACTTTATCAAAGAAACCAGTTTAAAACACGACCATAGATCTCAGCAACTTCCTATCAAATCATGTGGCCAGAAATAGTTGACAAAGACTACCATCAACTTGGACACGTGTTCATCATATGCAATGCCTTGAACACTAGATCACGATCATCTTTTCCCGGAGGCTTTGCATTGACCATCAGATTAAGATCTACAAATAACTCCTTTAACTCTCTTTAAAACTCAGGGCCCATGATCTCATCTATGACATGTGTCACCTAGGTGCAATGCCTTGAAGATTAATCTCCTTACATCTCTACTTTAAGGCTTTGCACTCCCTATTGGGTCCTTTTAAAACTGACAACCTTTTAATTTCTTTACTTCCGGCCGGGTCCCATCACTTATAGATCTATCATGTTGGCACAATGCCTTGAATACTAGATCATTATCATCTTTACTTTAATGCTTTAGGCCAACTGTGAGATTAAAACCCACTTGAATACACATTAACTTTACCTTCAGCTTCATAACTGTAGGTCCCACAAACTCGTGAAGGACACATGGCTGCCAAGCGTAATGCCTTAAAGGTTACCTGTTATGCATCTTGTGGTTAAGGCTTTATGCTCACTATCAAATTTGATTTAACTTGACCATAGATTACCTAACCACCACTTTACTAACCCCAGGTATAATCTCTCAGATAGGACACATGTCATCCAGGCATAATTCCTTAATGATTAATCACCTTACATCTTTGGCCTGAGGCAATACACCAAACATACGATCAAATTTAACATGACTACTTTTTACTTTAGTCTCAATGTTGAGTCGGACCTACTTGGGACACGTGGTGCAAGGGCGCAATGCCTTAATGGTTAATCTGACTACATCTCTACTTTAAGGCTTTATGTGCACCATTGGATGAACTTTAACTTGCGTCACCTTTAATTTCTCCTTTATCGCTAAGCAGGGTCTGCCATGTTCCATGTGTCACTTAGGCAGAATGCCTTGAATGTTAGAGAAAATGCATCTTTTCTTTGAGGCTTCACACCAACCAAAATTTCTTTGGAAACTTGACCGTGCATTACTTTATTTCAAATGGACCCCAAGATCTGACAGCTGCCACATGTTGATAAGGCGCAATGCCTTGAAGTTTAATCTGAGAGCATCTTGTGATTGAGGAATCATGCCAACTATAGGATTTATCAGAACTTGTCATTATTTTAGCCTTCGGTTAACTTTAATAAAATAGGACCCATGTTGTCAGAAGGATAGATGTCACACAAGCGCAATGCCTTTAATGTTAGATCAAACGCATCTTGAGATTAAGGAAAAGCACTGACTGTCAGATTAAATAAGATTTGCATGCACTTTATGATAACCTTTTAACATATGTCAGACCTGCCAAATACACGTGGCATCTAGGTGTAATGCCTTGATGAGTAGATCTTTATCATCTCTCCCTTAAGGCTTTGCACTATCTGTTGGATTTAAGATGAGTTTCATGACACTTGCATCTTAAATAAAAGGGCTTGTGAGGACATTTAAAACTTAGGATAAAGAAATAAAGACCTAGGGAAATTAAATACATGGCCCCGCTCGATGAAAATATAAACACATGGGTCTAAAGGACTTTAAGTGACAAAGAAAAGTAACTTAATATTATAACAAGTCCTAGAAACTTAGTTTTTTAGACCAATGAACAAAGAGCTTGAAAATACAACCACTAGGGTTTTAAGCAATACAAAACCTTGCTCAAATTTTGAAACATATGACTTAGTAGTGAGGCAAACCTTTTTGTAGCCCTAACATAGTCAACACAAACTCTTCACTTTACTCCCTTCTTAGACACTATCCCTAAAGGAGATACCCATTGGCTATCTGAAATAGGATAAATAAAATCTACATCCAACAGTTTCTACAATTCTCCTTTGACAGTTTCTCTAAATGCATGATTAATTCTCCTTTGTGGTTTCCTAATTGGTCTACGGTCTTCTTTGATATATGCTTTGTGAGTACAAAGCTTAGGATCTAGACCTTTCATATCATGATAGTCCCATGCAAATGCATGTTGATGTGATTTCATCAGATTTTTCAAAATCATTTCCTATGCTTGGGTGAGATCGTTATTAATATTCAAACATTTACATGGTGAAACTTCCATATGTTTGGTCAAATCAACCATTGTGTCTTCACTTATGTAGGGAATTTTTAATTCATGCATCAAGAGATAATGGATCATTTCTATTAGTACAAGAAAGTTAGGTGCATCAATTATTGGAAGTAGCATCTGCAATGGACATGGAGAACAATATCTAGGAACAGTTACTTCTTCATTTATCTCATAATGGTTTTGAATAGTTGGGGAAAGTAATTCATTATCTTCTTGAAGATTCATGAAAGGATGCATTCCTATCATCATGAGTTGTTGGCCTCTTCTACCTCCTCTCCTATTCTTGTCCATGTTGACTACTATAAATCAACATGTGTTTGAGCAGGAGGATAGAGGACAAGTTCCTTAGTATTTATCCCATCTGAGATTGTCATGTCCACTAATCTACACCCTATATAGGCATCTTCTATGGCTAACCATGTCCTTCCTAGAATAATGGGATAGCCTCCAAACGTATCCTTGGGCAAAAAAATCATGAAATGTGTTATCTATTCCCAAGAGTCTAAGGTAACAACAAGGTCTTCCACTATCCCATCTAGTTTGATAGTAGAACTATCAGCTAACTATAGGACAATAGGAGTGGGTCTTAGGTTTATTATGTTGATATGTTGCATGATATCCTTATTCATGACATTAATATTTTCTTCCAAGTCTATTAGGGAATTCTTTACTTTAACTCTATTGATGATGACCCCAACTAAAAGACTACCTAGGTCAGAGTACTCTAGGATAGTCACTTTTCCTAGCATAATGTCTACCAATTGTCCCACAACATGCATTGTTTGTGGGTCCTTCTTTTTCCTACCTAGATTTTTGAGATAGACATCCTTAATTTCCTTGATATATATGGGTACATTCTTTATAGGTTGAAAAAGATGTATCTTAACACACACATCCTTTAACTAATCTAGGAAATCAAAATCTAGTTCTTCTGGTAACTTTGTAACTTCTAACCTCTGAGGAAATGGGGGTACTCGATTAGAAGTGTGGGCTGGTTTAGGATTCTTTGTAGTACTTGATTGTACTAGTGTGTCAGGTAAAATAGGGATTTCTTCTTCTATATAGGTAACTATGTTATGGTGGGAGAAGAAGGTATTGGTAAATTTATTCTTGAATGTAGATGCATATCAATGATGCTTACAACATATGCAATGTATTGAGTAGGGTCTATAGAATAAATAGGATACTAATGTGGCTTATTGTTTGGATTAGGATTAGGTCAAGTTGGTGATGCAGAGGGTCTAGAGTTCTAGGAATTCCTTCTCCAAAAATGCTTATAACTTCTTCTAACCATCCAATGGTTACTCCTCCATGTGTTATTCACCAATATGGATCTCATAGAGCCTCCTTACCAAATTTCTTCCTAGGTATAGTTGACTTGATAAAGACACAAAGTTCATTCAATTCCAACTAGTCCAACTAGTTCACTATTCTTCTTGATTCTTCACTAGATCTTCCCCTATAACCCTAAACCATTGCTTAGAATCTTTCTCATACACCCCATAGACTCTTGCCTATGTTATTGACCCATTAAAATTCTATTGGAAACATTTCCAACACTACTAGATACTTTAACAATCCAATTGTTGCCACTATGCACTAGTAGGCCTAATTAGGCCTATTCCTAGTAGGTCTATTTTCACTATTTTGGGCCCAGAGCTCAAAATTATCCCAAAAAACCTCATAGAAGAATTTATAAATCTTAAATATATCCACTATCCCTTCAATAATCCAAAACCATAGTTTCTCAATGCACCCACAACCCTAATTACTACCAGGCTCTACTTTTCAGCCTTTCTTTTAAGCCTCTAGACCAGTCAGTGCAAATTGTCTTCAATTTGTTCTTAAAAATTCATTTCACCATCTATAACCATTTTATACTTCAAGTTTACACATTAGGGCTTCCACAAATGCCACTAAGTCATCCATCCAAGATCATGGGTGCTCGATTACAATCCAATCTTTACCCTGTCCAGGCTCACCTACTCCTAGTAGTCAGTCATAGGGCTTCACTCCAAGATTAGGAATTAAATTGAAAGAAAAAAAAGAGAAAAAAAATAAATATGTACAAACCCTAACTATCATCCCACATGGTTTCAACCATTTTCAACTATGGATGCTTAGGTTAGAGCCATTTTTTCTCTTGCAACTCTGCAAATTGAACTTGCAAACATAGTGGCCTAAATCATAATGTAACTCCACACTAATTTAACTTGAAATAAAAATACTATGTGAAAAACAAAGATAATTCAAATTAATACACCCCCATGGGGTCAGATCACCTAATCTAATCCGTACACATTCGTACATAAAGAAGAAAACACTATAAATTACAAAGAAACATAGAAATCCATCTGTACAGAATGATCACAAAGTTGCTATGCAATCCAAAACTCCATTAATCTTCCAAAAATAATAAATCCATGCTCAAATACCTAAGCATGGGTAGTTACAACCACTCAGACTTCCATTTGCAACTTTTTGCAAAAGTTGCAAAAGTTGCTCGAGCAACTTTTGAGCATTTCTTGCTCTTTGACTATTTTAGTCAACTCTATGCATGTTTATCACCCCTATGACCCTAGTTAGGATACTTATGGTCCTAGAAAACACTAAAACCTCAAGTTCCTCAAAAATAGTAAATTTTACCATTCTAAGCCAAAATGAACACATTGTCACCTAGGAGCACTTTTTCTCTTACAAACATGAATGAACAAGTTGAGATCCAATACTGATGAATCTTATTACAATCCAAAACACAAACTCTTAACACAAGCCTAAACACACAAATAAAAACAAAAAGGGAGGTTCTCTGCACCATACTCCCCTGGGACAAAGAGCTCAAGTCCCTTGAGTTAGGAGGTCTTCAATGGTGACCCCATGCTTCAGAATGTCTACTTTAGTCATCCAAGTGGCCTCAGATTCAGGTAGTCCCTACCACTTTACCAGATACTCTTTGTAATTACCCTTCTTGGTCTTCTTAATCACCTTGGAGTCCATTATACTATCCAACTGTAGAGGGAGTGGGGTAAGAAAATCTTTGACCCAATCTTCTTCTCCCAACTCTAAAAGAGTGTGTTGACCAGTGTCTGAGGGTAGCCCTTATAGGGATACAGGTCACATGTATTGAAAATGGGTGAAATACCCAAATATGGAGGCAACTCCACTTCATATGCATTTTTTCCATACTTATGCAATATCTTCAATGGTCCTATATTCTTCATGGAAAACTTAGTTGGCTTACCATTAGGTATTATTTCCTTTTTGAGATAAGGAAGTACTAGATCCCCCACTTTGAATTGAAAATCCCTCCTTGTCTTGTCTACCTTGGACTTATACTTCTTCCCTTGCTATTGTAGAGTCTTTTTTGCTTGATCATGAAGCTCTTTCATCTGTTCTACAAATGATTCCCCTCGAGCACTTAGTTTTTCTTTCAAACTTAGATCCCTTAGCTCCAAGATCCCTCTAGGATTAGCCCCATAAACTATCTCAAATGGGATTTTACCAGTACTCCTATTGATGGAGTCATTATAGGCATATTCTGCTTGCCCTATAATATGATCCCATGACTTTCCATGCTTCTTGGTCAAACATCTCAATAGATTTCCTAAAGACCTATTGACTACCTCAGTTTGCCCATCTGACTAAGCGGTGATAGGCTAAAGAGAAAGACAAATTTTTCCCTAACATCTTCAAAAGAGTCCTCCAAAATTGACCCACAAACTTACTGTCCCTATCACTTACTATATTTAATGACAATCCATGAATTCTCACAATGTCTCTAAAGAATAGGCCTGCAATATGTGAAGCATCATTGGTTTGTTTTCAAGGGATGAAGTGTGTCATCTTGCTAAACCTATCCACCACTACAAACACATTTTCATCTCCCTTTGATGTCTTAGGAAATCCCAAAACAAAGTCCATACTTAAACACTCCCAAGGTCTCTGAGGTATGGATAGGGGTTGATAAAATCCAATGTTTCTACTTTTTCCTTTAGCCCTCTGACATATCTAACATTTCTCCACAAAATTTCTAACATTTGACTATAACCTAGGCCAATAGTAATGCCTATTCACTTTCTCAAGTGTCTTATTACTCCAGTGTGGCCTCCCAAGCTTCCTTGGTGTTTCTCATTGACTATGTTCTCCCTCATGGAGCACTAAGGTATACACATTAGGTGTCCTTTGAACAATAGTCCCTCCTGCAACATATAATCAATGAACTCCATTTTGAATCCATGTTGGAAATTTTCACATGCCTCATAGGCTTCTTTGAAATCTGTGTCCTCCTTGTAAAGACATGTCAATTCATCCATTCCCACACTTTGTAATTGTATCTCCTGTATAGTTAGTACTCTTCTACTTAGAGCATCAACAACCTTGTTGCTAACACCTTTCTTGTGCTTGATGACAAATGTGTATGTTTGCAAAGATTCCACCCATTTAAGGTGTCTTTGGTTCAATTTCTCTTGCCCATTCAAGAAACTAAGGGCATAGTTATATGTGTAAACCAAAAATTCTCTTGGTAGGAGATAATGTCACCACTTTTTGAGTGCTTGCACCATTGCATACAACTCTGAATCATGGGTGGATTACTTCTGTTTGGCCTCATTCAAATTCTCTGAGAAGAATGCCACAAGGTGTCCCTCTTGACTTAACACTGTCCCAATGGCTATCTTACTAGCATCACACTCCACCACAAATAATTGATTGAAGTTGGGGAACCTAAGAGTAGGTAGTTCTTCTATCCTTTTCTTCAACATTTCAAATCCTTGATCTGCTAGTGTTGTCCACTTGAACTGACATTTGATTCCTCCTTTTATAGTGTTGAGGATAGGGGTACATACATGACTAAAATTCCTCACAAATTTCCTATAGTAGGAGGATAATCCATGAAAACTCCTAACATCCCCTATGGATTTAGAAGCAGGCCATTCCAAAATAGACTTGACCTTATCAAGATCCATCTTCATACACCCATTAGCAACCACAAAACCAAGATATACTAATTTAGTTTTCAAGAACTCACATTTTTCGTGATTGATCATCAACTTCTCTTGGTGTAGCCTCCTCAATACCATTTCCAAGTGCTTCATGTGCTCCTCCTTAGACCTGCTAAAGATCAAAATGTCATCAAGATAAACTATTACAAACTTACCTTACCTATAAAATATGCTAGCACTTCATTCATGAGCCTCATGAATGTGTTATGTGTATTAGTTAGGCCAAAGGACATTACTAGCCACTCATAAATCCCTTCATTTGTCTTGAAGGATGTCTTCCATTCATCACTAGGCCTAACTCTAATTTGGTGATACCCTGATTTCAAATCCACCTTGGAGAAATAACAAGAACCTCCCAATTTTTCTAGCAAATCGTCAATCCAGGGCATGGGAAATCTATATCTAATTTTGATCTTGTTAATAGCCCTAGAGTCAGTACACATCCTCCATTTTCTATCCTTCTTAGGTGCAAGGATAGTTGGCACAGCACAAGGACTCAAACTCTTCCTTATTAGTCCCTTCTCCAACAAATCGTGAATTTGTTTTTCTATCTCTGCATTTTGACTTGGTGTCATCTTATATGTTTCCTTGTTAAGTAGATTAGCTCCAAGTATGAGTTCTATCTGGTGGCTCACATCCCTCATAGGTGGAAATGCACTAGGCAATCCATTATCCACTATCTCATGGTACTTTTCCAGCAGTGCTTGTACTTCTTGTGGCATACTAGCCTTCTCCTTAGTCTCCTCCTTTGGCTTCACTATCATTGCACAACAGACCCCTCTCTCTTTCTTCATAACCTTTAGGAGCTCCTTTCCACTCAAAAGAATCACATTGGTTCCCACATGCTTCTCTTTATTAGTTTCTTGTAAGAGATCCATTTGAAACTTCTTTCCTTGTTTAGTAATCACATAACTATTATTTTCACCATCATGAATGGCCTTCACATCATATTTCCATGGACACCCTAGAAGGATATGGCATGCATCCATGGGAAATATGTCACATAGGACCTTTTCCTTATACTCTCCTATTTCAAACTACATGATAGTTTCTTCATCCACTACTATATGTTGTCCCTTGTTTAGCCATGATACTTTGTAGGGAGTAGTGTGAGGTATCCTTCTAAGTTTTAGTTTATCCACCATCTCAGTTGACACTATGTTATCTGTGGATCTAGAGTCCACTATCACCTTGCAGATCTTCCTATGTGACCTAAAAGTAGTCTTAAACAAATTATTTCTTTGAGGTGGTTCTGTGGCACAAGGAACTTTCAAAAAAGTCCTTCTCAACATTAGATTCTCTCCATCCAATACTGGCCATGCCTTGGAGATGGGAGAAGTGACACTTTGTGTGTCATCTTCTTACACTAACTGATTTCTTCTTTCTCCCATAGATGATGTGGAAGTCTTGTCAGGACATCTTCCCATTGTATGGCCCACTTGATTACAATTGTAACATCTGCCAGTGAAGACAGAATTGGTCCTTCCTTCTGACTAGAATCTACCCCTTGGTGGTCCTCTTCCTCTTTATCCTCTTCTTTGGAATGACCCTCTATACTGGTTACTTCCACTATTTCCATAGATTGAGTCTCTTCTGGTCTACTTGGGCTTTTTCCTCTGCCAAAGTTACTCTTTCCTCTGAATCCTCTATTATTATTACCCCTACCTCTTTGTCGGAAATCATTCCTCCTTCTATCCTTCTTCTCTTCTCTCAAGGCTAACTGAAAACACTTGTGCATACTTTCAAGAGCCATCATACTGATTTCATATTGGATTCCTCATCTCAACCCATTGAGGTACCTTGCTACCTTCTCTACCTCCTCTTCTTTTCTTCTTTCCCTTAGGCTCAATTTGTGGAACTCCTGAGTGTAGGCACTTACTATCAACTTTTTTTGTCTCAAGTTCTGCAACTTCTAATACATTTGAATCTCATAATCAGTGGGAAGGAATTGTGCCCTCAACCTAATCTTCATTCTCTCCAAAGAAACTATCTTCTTCTTACCAGTGGCTACCCTGTCATCCTACATCATGTTCCACCACACCAATGCAGATCCTTTGAGTCTATCCTTTGCATAACTGACTCTCTTCTCCTTTTCTACTTCTTTGTAGTCAAACTTGTTGTCTATGGCCTCTAGCCAATCCAATAACTCTTCATCATTCAAGCTGCCACAATAGTAAGGTATCTATTCCATACTATCTTTCTTGATGGAATTAAAGGAATCCAAGAACACCTTATGTTCTTTATCCATCTCCACTTCTTTTCCTTTTCCAGTTGTCTCTCCTGTCTGGCTTTCATCTTCTTCATCACTCTCATCTCCCCATTCAGTGACTTTCCTCTTACCCTTTGTCTCTGTCAGATTAGCTTTTTCCAATAGATTCTGGACCAAGTCCACTATGTCATATTTTCTCATTTCCTTGGGTGGTATGCTTTCAAATTCATGGCTTTCCTCCCCTTCATACATACACTAAACTTCAAGAAACTTGGCTCTGTTACCACTCTGATGTAGAGGGTCTACAGTTCTAGGGACTCCTTCTCCCAAAATGCTTATGAATTCTTCTAACCATCCAATGGTTACTCCTCTATGTTTTCTTCACCAATATGGATCTCCTAGACCCTCCTTACCAACTTTCCTCATAGGTATAGTTGACTTGATAAAGACACAAAGTTTATTCAATTCCAACTAGTCCAACTAGTTTACTATTCTTCTTGATTCTTCATTAGATCTTCCCCTATAACCCCAAAACCTTTCTTAGGATCTTTCCCATACACCCCATATACTCTTTCCTATGTTCTTGACCCATTAAAAGTCCATTGGAAACATTTCCAACACTTTTGGATACTTCAACAATCCAATTGTTGCCACTATGCACTAGTCGGCATGATTAGGCCTATTCCTAGTAGGTCTATTTTCACTGTTTTGGGCCAAAAGCTCCAAATTATCCCAAAAAACCTCATAGAATACTTTATAAATCTTAAATATATCCACTAGCCCTTCAATAATCCAAAACCATAGTTTCTCAATGCACCCACAACCCTAATTACTACAGGCCCTAGTTATCAGCCTTTTTTTTAGGCCTCTGAACCAGCCAGTACAAATTGCCTTCAATTTGTTCTTCAAACTTAATTTCACCATCTAAAACCATTTTATCCTTCAAGGTGACACATTAGGGCTTCAACAAATTTCACTAAGTCATCCATCCAAGATCATGGGTGCTCGATTACAATCCAATCTTTACCCTGTCCAGTCTCACCTACTCCTAGCAGTCAACCATAGAGCTTCACTCCAAGCTTAGAAATTTAATTGAAAGAACAAAAAGGGAAAAAAAATCAATATTTATAGACCCTAACCCATTATCCCACATGGTTTTATCTATTTTCAACTGTGGATGCTTAGGTTAGAGCCATTTTTTCTCCTGCAACTCTGCAAATTGAACTTGCAAACAAAGTGGCCTGAATCCTAATGTAACTCCACACTAATTTATCTTGAATCAAAATACTATGTGAAAAAAAAATATAATTCAAAGCACTACACCTCCCATGGGGTTATATCACCTAATCTAATCCGTACACAGTCGTAGAGAAAGCAGAAAACACTATAAATTACAAAGAAACACAGAAATCCATCCGTACAAAATGATCACACAATTACTATGCAATACAAAACTCCATTAATCTTCCAAAAATCATGAATCCATGCTCAAATACTCGATCATGGGTAGTTACAACCACTCAAAATTCCATTTGCAACTTTTTGCAAAAGTTGCTCGAGCAACTTTTGAAAGTTGCTAGCAACTTTTGAGCATTTCTTGCTCTTTCACTAATTTAGTCAACTCAATGCATTTTTATCACCCCTATGACCCTAGTTAGGATACTTTGGGTCCTAGGAAACACTAAAACCTCAACTTACTCAAAAATAGTAACTTTTACCATTCTAAGCCAAAATGACCACATTGTCACCTAGGAGCACTTTTTCTCTTACAAACCATGAATGAACAAGTTGAGAGCCAATACTGATGAATCTTATAACAACCCAAAACACAAACTCCTAACACAACTTTAAACACACAAATCATAACAAAAATGGAGGTGATCTGCACTAGCTGGAAACTGGATAGGCCTAGGTGCACTATCATTTGGATTAGTGGGTTACATTATTGTTGTCTATTTAGGCTCTGGTGGTGGTTACAGGTAACTAGTTGCCTGGTTTGGCCACTGCTAGCCTCCTCTCCACTGATATGTTTGTTTCCAATTCCCTTGAGGTGGATGTCAATTCCCCTAAGGTGGTTTCTAACTTCCTTAATATTGTGATATTGCTATCAGGATTCAATTTTTTAGTTTTTGAGTCAAACTCATTGACCCATAATTCATGAGTAGTGGTTCACATGAACCCATCTCTCATGAGAATGAATGGTTCCTTAATATTGTTTCCATTGAGGTGAAGGATTTTGACAATTAGGCCAAGTATTTTGAGGGTTATTCCAATTTTGAGGTGAAGAGCTCCAAAATTTTGATGGATATGAGGGTTGTTATTGATTACCAGATGCATAATAATTCATATAATGTCCAGTAAAATTCAAATGATATGGGGACATACCTTGTCTTAGAGCCCATGGCCTCCTTTATGCAATGTAGAAAATCTGGTCCTGTTCACCTTCAACTAGCTTGAATTTTTGTGGAATTTGCTTGTTGTCAATATTGGCTACCATCTTGCATCTGTAATCCTTCTTCTTTTTCCTGCAATGGGGTAAAACTTCTACCAACATTTCCTATGCTTCATCATGATTCTTCTTTTCATGAAGTGTGTCCAGCTCGGTGGTCATGTTATTTATGATATCTTGCTTCACATCCTTCAGCAAATGGGTGGTTTTCATCCTTGAAACTCCATTAGAGTTCTTACATGCACTAGCTTGGTAACCTCTTCCTTTATTCATAGATGCTCTGGAGTAATTTTGACATATCTTCCTAATATCATCCCAAGGAGATTGAGTGATATCTCCTCCTCCCATTAGATCTAGAGCCTCCATTCAATTCTCATTTGTTCCTTTAAGGAATAGTAGTGTCTTGGCCTCTTCATTAAGGGCATGATGTTGGGACTTCTAGAGACTGAAAAAATAACCTCCCTATATGTTCTTCTAGGCTTTCATATTCCTTCTGTTGCATCCTAAAAATATCATCTCCTCTCATATCACTATCCCTAGAATATTTTTTATACTTCTCAAGAATATTTTTTTCATCTTAGCCCAAGTGTTTGTTGGAAATAATGGGAAGTATGTGTACTGAGAGGGGAGGGGTGAATCAGTATCTCTAAAATTTTTATCAATTAACCTTTAACCTTTAGTAATCAATTCCTTGCATTACCGACCATATTTGTTATTCTTATCTTTTTGCATGTTATATCAAATCATAAACTGAATTGTGTGTAAAAATTCATAGAAACATTCATGAAATGTAATGACACATGACACAAGATTTGGTAACGCAGAAAACCCCTGTTAGAAGGTAAAAAATGTAGTGGGGATAACACCCACAAAAATTTCACTATCTACAGAATGGGGCCAGTTAAGGCTTACTAGTTTGATCACTTCTGATGATCTTACCCTATTAGGAGTAACATGTTTAGACTGGTTAAGGTCTACTATGTTAAGAGCTTTAGCAACACTGTTTAGTGTGCACTCGGTTAAGATATTTACAAAGGATTGTTAAATCCACCTATTTAAAGGATTTCTTCTTGTAGACACCCTAAAATGGACAGACTTACGACTTGATATTAAAAACACTAATTTTCATCTATTAATTAATAGTTTTTTTAATCGTTAATTAATCATCTATTTTCTTCTAAATTCATTTCATCTATTAATTAATGGTTTTTTAATCATTAATTAATCATCTATTTTCTTCTAAATTCATTTCCCAAATCATCTAATCAAATTCCTAAAATTAATTAAATAATTAATTTTATTTAATTGATTAATTACCATTAATTAATTAATTAAATTCAATTTCCTATAGTTTAAATTGAAATATTTAAACTTACTAATTAAATTCTTCCAAATTAAATTAATTTAATTTCATCAATAAAGCAATTCTAAGTCAAAAAAATTCAATTATCTCACATGTTGAAAACATTAATTAAATAAATGAATTAAATATTTATTTATCTTCAAAGAGATAACTCCAATCAGATCACATGGGTTACTTCACCCATCTCTCCAGTTCACATGGGTAACTCCACCCACCTCTTCAGTTCTAAAAGTTGACTCACAATTAGCTCTTTAGTCAACCAAACTCTATCTCCTCTTTACCAATTGAAGAGGTGGAGTTTACTGATGGCTTCTCCAATTTCCTTTGATCTCAACTGTTCATCTCCTTGTCTCTATGATTGATCTCAACCGTTCATTTCATCCTCAATTCATATATAATAAACCCTTCATAACCATTTGAAGGACCCAGGACTTCAAGCTTTTGTGTGCTATTACTATGTCAGATTGGTTCTAGCATTCAAGCCATCTTGCGATCACACACATTTCAAAGTATCATATTATCAACGCTTCTCAAGTCATAGACATTGTCCACACCAATACTGAGCATCAAAAACAATGTTTCAAAAGGAGTATAGAGAGACAATAGAAGCTTCAAGCACTTTGGGGTTTACATTCATTTGTTTTCCTTTCTTTGCTTGTACATTTTATTGGTTACGTTTTAAGTTATTTGTTATTGGTAGCTTTGTGCATTTAATATTGATTCATTGCAAATCGATGCTACTAACCCCCACCTTTGGAAAGCTTGGGAACCACGAATCATGAAAGGAGGCGTACATTTTTTTTAATCGTTAATTAATCATCTATTTTCTTCTAAATTCATTTCCCAAATCATCTAATCAAATTCCTAAAATTAATTAAATAATTAATTTTATTTAATTAATTATCCTTAAATGATTAATTACCATTAATTAATTAATTAAATTAAATTTCCTATAGTTTAAATTGAAATATTTAAACTTACTAATTAAATTCTTCCAAATTAAATTAATTTAATTTCATCAATAAAGCAATTCTAAATCAAAAAGAATTCAATTATCTCACATGTTGAAAACATTAATTAAATAAATGAATTAAATATTCATTTATCTTCAAAAAGATAACTCCAATCAGATCACATGGGTTACTCCACCCATCTCTCCAGTTCACATGGGTAACTCCACCCACCTCTTCAGTTCTAAAAGTTAACTCACAATTAGCTCTTCAGTCAACCAAACTCTATCTCCTCTTTACCAATTGAAGAGGTGGAGTTTACTAATGGCTTCTCTAGTTCCCTTTGATCTCAACCATTCATCTCCCTATCTCTGGGATTGATCTCAACCATTCATTTCATCCTCAATTCCTATATAATAAACCCTTCATAATCATTTGAAGGATCCAAGACTTCAAGCTTTCATGTGCCATTACTATGTCAGATTGGTTCTAGCATTCAAGCCATATAAAGATCACACACACATTTCAAAGTATCAAATTCTTGACGCTTCTCAAGTCATAGACACTGCCCACGCCAATGTTGAGCATCAAAAATAGCATTTTGGAAGGAGTAGAGAGACACAATAGAAGCTTCAAGCACTTTGGGGTTTGCATTCATTTATTTTCATTTCTTTGCTTGTATATTTTATTTATTACATTTTAAGTTATTCGTTATTGGTAACTTTGTGCATTTGATTTTGATTCATTGCAAATCGGTGCTACTAGCCCTCATCTTTGGAAAGCTTTGGAACCACAAATCATGAAAGGAGGCATAAATTCTGGTGAACCTGACTTAAAGAAAACAGCCAAAATATCTCTTGCAGATGATAGACAGAATCAATCAGCCACGGTCCTATGGTTGCAGACCCAAAAATTCATCTTTTTCTCTATATCTATGTTATTTCGCAATTGCTGATATTTTGTCATAATTGACGAAATCGTGTTGCCATTGACTAGTTTAATACCACATTTGATTGCAGGCTTTCACATCGCTATTTTGTCATCTTCTGTCTCTCTATTTTCTAGAAATTTGTCGCAATTGATTATATTTGACCGTAGTTATCTATTATTTGTCGCAATTGCCTGTACTCTACCACAATTTACTGATTTTTGCTACAATCGAAAGCATCCTTCCACAGAGAAAAGTTATTTTCCACAATCGCCTATATTCTACCGCAATTAACTAGGGATTTTTGCAATTGAACAGACAGTACCGCAATTAACGTAAAAGCCACATTTTTGTCTATTTTTCTTGGTTTTTGTGCAGGTCTGACTGATAGTGAATGACAAAGAAGGTAATCAAATGCATACCAGGTGCCAGAGCATTAAGAGCTGCAAGAAGGAAAACCATCAATTATCGATCACAACAAAGGGCTATTCTCGCAATCGCAGCTGAAGATCAAAGCGAAGCATACACCAGGTACATTGATTCAATCAAGAGATTTGCAAGTAAGTATAAAGTCACCATTAATTTCATCAATCTCAATAATCCCAGAGTTTTTGAGTATTCTGTTGTTTTGGATTGAAAATCTTTCATTTTTTTGAGATACTAAACACTTTCTTTGACAGGTTTGAAATGAGGAGACAAGATAAAAACACAACCTAAAATTCATTCACTTGTTGATTTGGGCTTAAAAAGAATAGTGTTTGTCACACATCTTACATCTCACATTTCAGAATTTGGCGCTTAAAATTGATGTGAGGATTAAAATTGAACAAATGCAAAAAACTTTCTCAATTTGGTGCATTAAAATTGAACAAGCAATCAACACCTACTGTTTGGGCTTAAAACTGAACACTTGTTCTTGTATGGTGGTGTAGCTTAGTTCACATTTCAAACTTTCAGAGCTTAATTAATTTACCTTGTGTTAGTAATAACTGAGAGGGGGGGTGAATCAGTGGCCTCAAAAACTTATCCTTATTCTAACCACCAATCAAATAAACCTCAGATTATTATGTCCCTACAAGATGCATGCCATGAGATACTTATAATGATTATCTGTCTGTCAGGTTACCTTTTTTTTCCTTGTTCTCCTTGATTCCTGATAGGCAGTAAAACTATTTACTAAAATACAGTAAATATGCAGAGTATACCAATAAATCTAGAAATGTATATGTGAAATCTAAAACAGTAAAGTAATAAACCATACACACATAACACATGGATTTTAACGTGGAAACCCTGTTAAGGGAAAAAACCACTTGGACCAGTACCCCAAATTTTCACTCTTCTGAAGTGAGCCCTGTTAAGAGCCAACCCTGTTAAAGGTTACAAACACACTGTTAGGTGTGACCTTGTTAGAGGATTTTACACATATAGGTTGTCACTTAGTATCGGGTATCTAATGCTGCCATCCTTGAATTAGCCTCTCTCTTAGACTGTCAATAGGCATCAGGCATATCCAATGCTACTTTCATGAATCAACATTTTTGGCACTCCTTGGGATGTACCTCAATATATAGAAGACTGTTAAGTCCTACTTTGTTAGGAGACTTGACACTTCAATGGTTAAACTGAAACAAAATGACTTATTTCTAATGCAACTTGAATTGTAAATTTTTAGATCTATTTAAGTACATTACCTCTCTGATCAATGTATCAATTCAATTCTTTTTTGCTCCATACTTTCTACTCTGTGATTCTATGCTCATTGTTCGTCGGTGTCTGCAAAATTCCTTAGCTCTCCTTCAGCTTGATTGATTAGTACTGCATAAAGATTTTCTTCATCAGTTTCTCTTCAGCATCCTCTTTCTATTCACTCCCCTTAATCCCTTTTCATGTGATGTGTTACAAAAAATTAATTAAGCTTGTCTCTTATATAGAAATGATATTCATTGTTTCTTGATTCTTGATTCTTGGCGTGAATAATAATCCAGCCAATTTGATTTAAAGCATAACTCCTAATTTGTCTCATAGTTATCTTCATGCCAACTGTACAAATCTTCTTTAAATCAATCATTTAACTTTGGTCAAATAAAACAAACAAAACAACCAGTTAAATCTATCTTTAGCTCTTTCTAGCTAGATATTTTGTCATTTTCTAAACCCTCTATTTCATTGGTCAACTTTTAGTTAGTTGTCAGTTACAATTATCAGTTCCGTCGGTGTGACTCCATTTAGCTTTGGGATCTCCATCCGTCAGGTAACTCTATTTTTAGCTCATCGGGCATCCTGTGGTTTGCTTTGTCGGGCAACACTATCTTCTGCTCGTCGGGTATCACTGTGACTTTTCTTCCTTGTCTTTACTGATGGTGTACACTCCGTCAGTGTTATCTATCACTTAGTGAATACTTGGCTTTTATGCATTGTTGAAAGCATAACCTTTGTTCCATTGATTCTCTGAAGTCTTTGGCATTTTATACATGACCATATAGATGATATCAAGTTGACCTCAATGACAATACAAACCATTAACTTATTTAATGCCTTGCATTATCTTCAACTTAACATTATCAAACATTTAATCAGTTGCATGTCATCTATCTCTCCCTTTGGCATTGATGGCAACAAACTTATATTATCACACTATACTATTTCTAATACAATATGAAATACAATTGTTGAGATTCATCAAACTACCAATCTCTTCCTTTTGTCAACTGATAAATGTCTGAACTTCGGTAAGCTCTGTTTTAGCTTAGATTTGATTCCTGCAGTTCTATGTGTTTCTTGTTCTGATGTGTTGCATCCTTTCCTTGTTTCAATATCTCTCCTTTGATTGTTCTTCACATTTGATGTCTTTCTCTCTTGTCAGCAACTCTTCTTTTGTATTCACTCCTTCATACAAACTCTCTCCCTATGGATATGATCTCTCCCTGTTGGAGTAATCTGATAATGGATAATCTTCCTTGTTTTTCTGAAGACTATGATAATATGGACAAACTCTCTCCCTTTGACAGCAATGCCAAACAAATATCTTACAGATATCTGACATTAATGTCAAGTGACCTTTTCTTTCCATCCATAATGTATTCCTTGAATTTCCCTTATCCATCAGCAATAAATCAATATGTTCTAGTACTCAGTTCTGATATATATACCTGTTGTGTATAGATGTAGCTTTGAAGTTCATCCTTTTTGCTTGCATCAACATGAATGATATTCTAAGAATATGTAGGCTAATGCAGCCTTCAGTCATTTTACTAACTGGTAGACGAGGGTTTGACCCCTAGTCTCTTTCTCAAGTACTCAAATGTATCCTTGGGCAGTGGCTTGGTGAAGATATCAGCCAATTGCTCTTTGGATTTCACATGCTCAAGTATCACCTCTTTTTCTTGAACTTGTTGTCTAAAGTAATGATACTTGATGGCAATGTGTTTAGTTTTCGCATGCATGAATGGATTCTTGGAAATGTTTATTATGTTGGCAAGTTGACTCCTAGAGATTATATGGCTTATTTTGTGTTTTCATTATGGCAACAAAGTCATATGAAGTTTTCACATTAAACTATGAAGTGGAAAATTGACTAAGTGTAGAAGACAGAATAGAACAGTGACTTACAGTCGATTAGGGCATCAGTGCACGTGCGCACAATAACATCAAGATATGTGTGTTCATACTTAAGCTCTATGGTATGATAGTATGCTTACCCTATACACACATGGTATGGAACATGCTTAATCCAATTTGTTTGGAAGCATTGTGTATTATGTTTTTGGGCCGACTATGGTCTTGTTTTGAGTCGCGTCTATTCAGGCGTAAAGATATATATGTAATGCAAAGATACATTTGAACGGTAGTCAGAGAAGATGTATAACAAAGCAATATGAAGATATCAGTATGAGAAAGAGCCCTTAAAGAAGTTAAGAGCATAAGCGCATAATTGGAACTAATCAAACATTTGTGTCACATACAACAGTTCATTTTTAGATATAGTGCATATCTATTCTCAGGAGCTTGTAACCTTCTTTCTCTTTGAGAAGTGAGCTCTTCGACAGTGATTCCTCACCCCTAACAGGGTTAATTGTAAAAGACTCCTAACAGGGTCAGACCCTTAACCAGGTCATTGTACTCATGTTGTAAAGACTTCTTCTAACAGGGCAAAAGAACTTTAATAGGTTCATTATACTAGTACAATATTTATGGGTACTAATTCCCACCGTGGTTTTCCTCTAATCAAGGTTTCCTCGTAATCATATCAATTGTTATGTGTTCTTGTGTTAAGCTTCATTGGATGTATATTTGATTTATGTTTAAGTTGTTGAATTTGAATAATAAGTTAAACACTTATTCACNTTTCCCCCCCCCCCCCCCCCTCTTAGTGTTTCCAACATATTGCACTGGTGTTATCACAATAGATATCACTAGTTCTAAGATCTCCATATGCATACCTTCCAGCAACTGTTTGATCCATGCAATATTTAAGCAATTTGCAGCAGCAACAACATATTCTACTTCTACAGTAGACTGTGAGATGCATCCCTGCTTCTTGCTAATCCATGTGACAATTCTGTCACCCATAAAGAATGCTCCTGCAGTTGTGCTCTTCCGGTCATCAAGATTTCTAGCCCAATCAGCATCAGTAAACACCTTTAGTTCAAATTTTCCTTCTCTTCTATACCATAAGCCAAATTCCTCGATGTTCTTCAGATATCTTAGAATTCTTTTTACAACAATCATATGTGATTCCTTGGGGTTAGTAGAAAATCTAGCAACAATTCCCACTACATGTGCAATATCTGGTCTAGTGTGTACAACATACATGAGTTTTCCAATCATTGATCTATACAAAGTTTGATTTACCTCAATTTTTTTGTCCTCCTTTGTCAACTTGCATCCAAGTAGCCATAGGTGTTCCAACTGGTTTGGAATCTTCCATCTTGAATATTTTTAGGACCTCTTTGATATATTTGGACTAAGTAATGAAAATACCTTCACTTTGTTGAATGATCTATAGACCAAGAAAGAACCTGATCTCACCAAACATAGACATCTCAAACTCTTTGCTCATCTCATCAGCAAATGATTTGCATAGCATGTCATTGCCTCCAAATATGATGTCATCAACAAATATTTCAGCAATCAAAGTGTTAGCATTAGTATCTTCCTGCAAATAAAGATTGTTGTTTTCACTAGTCCTTACAAATCCAATACTTATTAGATAGGAATGAAGTCATTCATACCAGGCTCTGGGAGCTTGTTTCAATCCATACAAGGCTTTGTGAAGTCTACATACCATGTTTCTCTCGTCTGGATCGACAAACCCTTCTGGTTGTTCAATGTATACCTCTTCTTCAAGTATTCCATTTAGGAATGTTGACTTGACATCCATTTGATATACTTTGAATCCTTTATATGCAGCATAAGCAAGTAGTATTCTTACTCCTAGCCTAGAAATGGGTGCAAATTTCTCTCCATAGTATATACCTTCCTCATGTGCATACCCTTTGCATACTAGTCTTTTTTTGTTCCTTGTGACTTCTCCATTCTCATTCAGCTTATTCCTGAATATCCATTTTGTATCGATGACATTTTTGTCATCTGGTTTTGGCATAAGTGACCATGTTTTGTTCTTCTCAATCTTCTCAATCTCATCATTCATAGCACTTATCCATTCCTCATTATTTAGTGCAGCATTGACAGATTTTGGCTCAAACTCACAAATTAAACAATTTGAGTCTAAAGACTTACTTCTTGTTCTTGTACCAGCTTTCTTATCTCCTATGATCTAGACCTCTAGATGGTTCCTTCTTACATATCTTGCAAGGACAGGTACAGTTCTTTGTCTATCAGCTTGATCATTATTTTTTCCTTCATTATGCTCTTCATCACCTTGCACATTGTCTTGATCATTATCTTGACCGTCGGTATTTGCAGCCTCATGCTCGGGAGCAATTATTTGTAGCTCAGTGGCTCTACATTGTTGGTAGGGTAGATTCTTAGGTTCCTCGATGTAAGTGAACTTATTGTAGTCCTTTGGTTCTTTAGTGCTTTCTTGCTCATTCTTCTCTACAAATTCATCTATCTTTACATTTGCACTTTCAATAATTTTTTAGAGGCTTTGTTTAGACATTTGTAAGTCTTGCTCTTGGTAGAATACCCTAGAAAAATTCCTTCATCACTCATGGAGTCAAGTTTTCCATTTATATCATCTTTTAAGATATAACATTGATTTCCAAAAATTTTGAAATAACTTAGATTGGGTGTGTATCCATACCATAGCTCATAAGATGTCTTCTTGGTGTCTTTCTTCAATTGTACTCTCTTCAGTGTGTAAACAGTAGTATTGATAGCTTCCCTCTAGAAGATTTGGGTGATGCCTTTCTCTATCATCAGTGTTCTTGCGCAATCAACTATTGATCTATTCCTTCTCTCAGAAATCCCATTTTGTTGTGGTGTTCTTGGTGCAGAAACCTATCTTTTTATACCATGCTCATTATAGAAATTAGTGAATTCTTCTGATATAAACTCACCTCCTCTATCTGATCTTAAACATTTTAAATCCTTACCACTTTGTTTTTCTACCATGGCCTTGTACCATTTAAACATCTTGAATGCTTTAGATTTTTTTTTTAGAAACATAACTATCATTATTCTAAAGTAATCATCAACAAAGAGAATAAAGTATCTATCTCCATAATAACTCTTTGTCCTCATGGGTCCACATAAATTAGTATGGACTAATTCTAGAATTGCATCAGATGTATGGGTTTTTCTCTTGAAACTAGACTTTGTCATTTTACCTTTTTGACAGTTTTTACACATGATGTTGTCAGGCTTGGTCATTGTCGGTAAGCCTCTGACATTTCTCTTTTTGCTAATTTTCATCATGTTGTCAAAATTCACATGACACATTCTTTTGTGCCACAACCATATGTCTTCATTTGTAGCAATCAAGAAAGTGGAGTCAGTATCATTTAGATAGAATAAGTTATCTTTTGTCTGCTCACCAGTACCAATCAGATTTCCAAATTTGTTGAAGATCTTTGCCTTCTTATTTTCAAATGCTACTTTGTGACCTAAATTATTCAACTAAGAAACACTCAATAGATTATAATTCAATCCATTTACCCAATAAGCATTCTCACATTTTATCTGGTTATTCAACATTATTGTTCCTCTACCTTCAACAGGACAAGGTGTGTCATTTCCCATTCTTACTGATCCACCCTTATAGTATTCAAAAGTCTCAAAAATTTTCTTATCACTAGTCATATGATGAGTACAGCCACTATTTATGATCCAAACATCATTTTTGCTAATTTTAGATATGAGAGCAGTTTCTACATACCTTTCTTCATCATCATCTGAATCATCCTTTACAGCCACAAACACCATCTCGATGTCTTCATCAGATTCAGTGTCAGTATCATTATCCTTGCATTTTTCTAGGTAGCTGACCTTCTTTCCTTTATCCTTATAGTCTTGGGTATCTCTTCTTTCTGATTTTCGGTAGCTTCTGTAATCACCTCTATCAGACTTCTTCTCAAAAGATCTGTCATTACTTCTGTCATCTTTTCTTCTATCGGTACATCTTGCAGCAAAGTGTCCAATCTATTTACAATTAAAGCATACAAGTGGTAACTTGCCTTTGTATTTACCTTTGCCTCTCTGCATTCTTCTAGCCATAAGTGCTTCTATTTCATCTATATCTTCTTTTTCACTTTCACTTTCACTGTCTCTTCTAGATGAGTGTCTATGACTTGATTTGCTAATCTTCATAGAAGACTTAAATGCAAACTCTAAGTTTGGTAAGACACTATTGTCAAATTTATTTATCTCAAATGAAATCAATATACCAATTAAACTATCAAGAGTAACTATATTGTTTGCACTACTGCTCTCATTTCTTGAATGGTAGAAACTCTAATAGCATATGCAGGCAATAAGGTTCTTAAGATTTTACTTACCACTGTATCTTCTTCCAGTACACCTCCAAATCCTTGGATAGCATTGACTACCTCTTTAATTATTGTGTTGTACTGAATTATTTTTTCTCCTTCTTTCATTTTGAGATCATCAAACTTTCCTCTAAGGCTTTATGCCTTGGCTCTCAAAACATTTTTGTCACCACCATGTACAAGATTCAATTTGTCCCACATCTGCTTTGAAGTTTTGCATTCTTTGACATCTTCAAATTCAGCATCGGAGAGTGAGGAAGCAAACTCTATCATAATTCCATTATGTTCAAGCTTCTCTCTCATTTGTTCAACTGTTGGTGCTCTTGTGGGCAACACATATTTAGTTTCAAGGAATTGAGTAACATCATTACCAATACCTGATAAGTGGAGCCTTATCCTGCTTTTCCATGAAGAAAATTTGTCTTTGTTCAACTTGGGCACATCTCGTATGTTCATCTTGTGATCTTTGACTTAGGTCTTGAAACCTTCCTTCTAAGCACACAAGCTCTAATACTAATTGTTAGTAATAACTGAGAGGGGGGTGAATCAGTGGCCTCAAAAACTTATCCTTATTCTAACCACCAATCAAATAAACCTCAGATTATTATGTCCCTACAAGATACATGCCATGAGATACTTATAATGATTATCTATCTGTCAGTTTACCTTGTCTTTCCTTGTTCTCCTTGATTCCCGATAGGCAGTAAAACTATTTACTGAAATACAGTAAATATGCAGAGAATACCGATAAATCCAGAAATACATATGTGAAATGTAAAATAGTAAAGTAATAAACCATACACACATAACACATGGATTTTAATGTGGAAACCATGTTAAGGGAAAAAACCACTGGGACCAGTACCCCAAATTTTCACTCTTCTGAAGTGAGCCCTGTTAAGAGCCAACCCTGTTAAAGGTTACAAACACACTGTAGGTGTGACCTTGTTAGAGGATTTTACACATATAGGTTGTCACTTAGTATCGGGCATCTAACACTATCATCCTTCAATCAGCCTCTCTCTTAGACCGTCAATAGGCATCGGGCATATCCAATGCTACTTTCATGAATCAACCTTTTTGGCACTCCTTGGGATGTACCTCAATATATAGAAGACCGTTAAGTCTTTCTCTGTTAGGAGACTTGACGCTTCAATGGTTAAACTAAAACAAAATGACCTATTTCTTATGCAACTTGAATTGTAAATTTTTAGATCTATTTAAGTACATTACCTCTCTGATCAATGTATCAATTCAATTCTTTTGTGCTCCATACTTTCTGCTCTGTGATGTTGTGCTCACTGTTCGTCGGTGTCTGCAAAATTCCTTAGCTCTCCTTCAGCTTGATTGATCAGTACTGCATGAAGATGTTCTTCATCAGTTTCTCTTCACCATCCTCTTTCTATTCACTCCCCTTAACCCCTTTTCATGTGATGTGTTATGAAAAATTAATTAAGCTTGTCTCTTATATAGACATGATATTCATTGTTTCTTGATTCTTGATTCTTGGCATGAATAATCATCCAGCCAATTTGATTTAAAGCATAACTCCTGATTTGTCTCATAGTTATCTTCATGCCAACTATACAAATCTTCATTTAGTTGTCAGTTACAACTGTCAATTCCATCGGTGTGACTCCAGTTAGCTTCGGGTACTCTATTTTCAGCTCATCAGGCATCCTGTGGTTTTCTTCGTCGGGCAACACTGTCTTCTGCTCATCGGGTATCACTGTGACTTTTCTTCCTTGTCTTTACCAATGGTGTGCACTCCGTCGGTGTTATCTATCACTTAGTGAATACTTGACTTTTATGCATTGCTAAAAGCATAACCTTTGTTCCATTGATTCTCTAAAGTCTTTGGCATTTTATACATGACCGTACAAATGATATCAAGTTGACATCAATGACAATACTAACCATTAACTGATTTAATGCCTTGCATTATCTTCAACTTAACATTATCAAACATTTAATCAGTTACATGTCATCACCTTGTGTCTTGATTTTTGGGTCTAGTTGCACAATCTGTTAGATTAGACACCTTTATACTTTTAGAAACACCTGTCCGGGGAATGCGCTTCTTCCTTGGAGAATGACCTTAAATCAATAATCCTTCTGATCGATATATAAACAAGGCGTGAACCAAAGTTTCATCTTATCTAGCCAAGCTAGGGCAAGGTGTGTTGATGATAGTCTAGATTGGGTGAATATCCCTAAGGAGCTAGTGTGATCAACTAGGCTCTTAAGTGAGTCACACACGTACAAACTGATTGGATAGATGCCACAAACCCTTACTACAACCTTTTTAATTAGAGGCCAACCTGATCTACCTCCAAAAAGGCACCTTATTATAGTGCAAGGGGTTGCAGAATTTCCCCCCAAGATTCCCAACATATGTGTCCCAAGGTATTTGTGTAGTGAAAGAGAACTTCACTCCACAACAACAATACCTGGCAACAAAAAAAATACGGGCGCCTACGTCATGGACCTTCGTGTCCTAGTAGTGTGACAATTGGTGTGTGAGCTAATGGACATTCAAGCATTGGGCCTATAAGATTGTATTCTGAAGCCATTGACCTAGATTAATCTGACTGTTCATTGTTGAGACCTCATGAAAACCTTGCAACTTGAAAAATTTGTAGAACATACACATTGTTAGTCTTCATTCTTTAAAACACAGTGTCTGTTGTGCTTGTTCTTTGATCAGTTTCTAAAAATTCAAAACAAACATCCAAATTGTCAATACAAGTGAAACATGTTAAATTATAGGGTTGTCAACATCAAACTATCTTGCAAATCAGAAGCCTTGCTCTAGAAAATCAAAATTGTCAAATAGTGGTACCTATCTTCTAGTCTTTTTGAGATTGTTTCCCCTTTACCGCAATCGCCCACACTTTACCGCAATTGACGGAAGTTTGCCGCAGTTAAACTTGTTTACTGTCACAATCAACCTGTTTATTACCGCAATCGGTGATAAAATATCGCACTTGACCATTCACTTTTCCACAATCGATGGATTTGTGCCGCAATTAACCAAAGATCTTTTACACCTATTTTTGACCTTAAAACCTTGAAAGTACTCTCCATTTTGTGTCAAAAGACCAATGTCTATCCTAGAAAAATCTGAAAAACATTGTGTGAATCTCTAAACATTAAATATCATCCCTTCTTTGAAAAGCGTGATTATTGTCTAAAACATTTTTAGTTCAAAATTTCAGTGAAATATCTTGATCTCATCATCTCAAACATCATTATCATCTCTATTAATGACTTTGTCCCAGGCAAAGGTTGACAAATCTTATCTTTTACGTCATCAAAACTTTGAGATCAAGATAAATCAACATCTGTCCTTATAACTACCCTTGTCCAAAACATAACTCGAACTTCCTGAGAAAGGTTATTTTTTTTATTTTCTTTATATCACTTGTTTTAGTTACAAAATCTGGACCACACTATGTCTCAAACACCTCATGGAGGGCCTTACACAAGGTCAAAGGCTAGAACACAACCTGATGAATCCTATATCAACAAATTCCCCTCTTGGGAAATAGAGCGAGAGGATGATCCTTTCATAAATACCAGTTCTGCTTTGTTCATTGAACAACCCCATGGGTCATCTTTTTTCCAAAATGTCACAGAAGATGAGCTTGAAGATATAGAGCAAGATGCTTATTCTGCACAAGTAGTTGACATTGTTGTAGAGAGGAACCCCGAACGTTTCTTAGCCATGCTGATAAAAAAAGGAGTCAAACTCCCCACTGAATTTAGTGTGTAGACCGTATGGCCCAAAAACCCTCTCGTAGGTCCAAGTACTACTCAGCCCTCTCAAATACCACCTGTGGTTTCTCAAATTTTCTCACCTTTGACAATACCAACATTGGCACAGATGATACCCAATCAAACCAATTGCGCAAGCCAAGCAAGCACATCTTCTACTCAAATCATGACAAGCTCACAACTAATTGTACCCATGGTCACTAGTGTGCCTCCACCTTCAGTCTCATGGCCTGGCCAATCAAGCTCTCATGCTATGCCTTCCATCCCACCAACAAACAACAACTATTCTGAAACTATGTCGCTATTGCAGTCAATTCCTAATAGCCTTAGGATCAACACATCAATCCCGCAGGGATCCATCTCTGTAGGTTTGACTTACAGTCAATGCCCACCCAAGACTACACCTTTTCTCATTCAAAAACAAATCCAACCCCAACAACAACAACCCTAGCTTTAGTTGCCACAAATCCAACCACAGAAATAGAAACCCCAACTTCAGTTGCAACAAATACAACCCTAGCAACAACAACCCCAGCTTCAGTTGCCACAAATCTAACCTCAGGAGAAGTAACCAAAACCCCAGCAATATAAACCATAGTTTCAACAACAACAACCTACCCAACCACCACAGCAAACACATCAAAACCCACCTTGGGAAACTCACGTGCCCCCATTTCATAATCATGTGGTGGGAAATCCATATCAAGTCCCAAGGATGAGGTCCTATGTTCCCACTCAAGGGATGCAGAGGCACAGCCTCATACCTACTACACCACAGAGGTACAATGCCACACCTCAGCCTCAGTATCAAACAAACATGTTGATCCAACAAGTGCAAACCCTTCAAACCCAAATGATGAATATGCAAAATTAGGGGAAAACTAAATCCTATACCATAGAGGGCTTATACCCATACCCCTTTGATCATTCTCTTCACATGTCTCTATTTCCAACTCACTTCTCGGTACCAAAATTTGACAAATATAGGCGAAATACCAACCCTATTGAACATATCTGAGAGTTTTTTTCTAATTGCGTCAAAGTCGCACATGATGAGACATACTTAATGTGACTATTCCCACAAAGCTTAGCCGAACCAGCAATGGAATGATTCTCACATTTACCTCATGGCATTCAGTCTTGGGGTGAATTGGCTAAAAAGTTCATCCCCCACTTCCATCATAACATCGAGCACAAGGTTAGTATCAAGGAACTTTGTGATATCAAATAGAAGGATGGAGAGTCTTTTGTAAATGTCCTACAGAGATGGAGGAATACTGCAAACCAAATAATGTATGGTGTACCTAAGCAAGACCTAATAGTCATGTTCATTGACAATCTGATTCCAGACATGTCATTCACAACACAATTGTAGTTAGCTCCAAACTTCACACAACTTATCAAAAAAGGAGTTCATTGTGAGCAAAACTTAGTCAAACAAGGAATCCTTGCAGATCCAACCCAAATGATAACAAACAAAATTGCAATAGAAAAATCTAAGTGGTGGAATAAAAACAAAAATGTCACCAATGATGGTGTCATTGATGTGAAGACAGTCAACTACGAACAACCCAAAGTGTCACTACAAGGTGCACATGTGGCCAACCAACAACCTACGGTGCCCACTCTGCAAGCATACACTCAAAACCAACCTCCCCCTGTCCAAGCAGCCACTGTGTCAAACAGTCAGCAACAAACTCAACGCAAACCATGGTTTCAATTCTAGCAGCGAGATTTCACACCATTAGGAGAGCCAATAGAATCAACTTTACGAAAGTTGATACAATCCCACACTATCACTCTCTCAAAAATTAGGGAATTCGAACACAGTGCAAACAAACCAAGGTGGTACAATGACAATGACTTCTGCGAGTTTCATCAGGTGAAAGGGCACAAGACACCTAATTGTTACCGATTGAAACATGCTATCCAAGATCTAAGTGACATAGGGGTCATCGATGTAACAAATACCCAAACCAAAGGAACAACTCATCATATGATATTCAATGATACATTTCATGATCACAATAAAGGGAAAGCCTCCAAGTTTGGTGGACCATCAAAATAGGTCAACTATACATATGCCAATAGTGATGACGTTATCAATTGCCTAAATCCTTCAGATAGCCATGTGGCTATGATCACTATCAGAGACCAAGGTAACAAATGTTTTGTAACCACACGTCGTACTAGAGTTGTCTTGCAAGGAGTACCTTCCTCTTTTGCTACACCTGCTGACCCTCAAGCAACCTTAGATACACAGACAAGCCTAGTAGATTAACTAAAGCATACACCTACCCAAATCTCCATGTTTGACCTCTAGCACATATCTCGACAGCATAAACAGGCACTTGACCAAGCCCTTCAGAATGCATCTGTCCCAAGGGACATAACCATTGAAAGCTTCCAAATGATGGTTAACCATATAGCTGCTAACAAACATGCAACATTCATAGACCGTGATGTGTCGCTGCATAAACCCCTGCATATTGATCCTTTGCACTTTCTTTTCTAGGTCCACAAAAGTGTTATCCATAGAGTCCTTGTTGATGGTGGGGCTAGATTAAACATATTTACTCTAAATTTAATCAAGAAACTAGGCTATTCAGTATCCAACATTGATGTTACAAGGAGGATAAATATCAGAGCTTACGATGAAGAGGAAAGATCCTCTAAAGGTATTATCATTCTACCTGTCCAGATTGGTCCAATTGTCAAGAACACTCCCTTCTAGATCCTAGATCTTGATTTTGGATAAAAACAAGTTACTAGGGAGACCATAGATACATGAGATGCAAGTCGTACCATCAACATACCATAAATGCATCAAGTTTCCACACTAGGGAGAAGAAATCATCATAGAGGGAGATCCAAATCCTTTCCAATACTGTAATGTGGTCCAAATCAGCACTGATAGCCAGGTACAATCAAACCAAGACACAAGAATTCCATCCTCTTTATATTCAAATCCTAAGCATGTCACACGGAAATTGGGAAATATATCCATTACCAACAAGGGTTGCGGTGAATACAACTACGAGGAAGCTTTCACTATCATGAACATGCCTCAGAGCCCAAGAACATATGGCATGCCACAACTAGTTATTATAACAGAAACTCCAGAGCCTATTCTAGTTAGATGCCCACCCACAACTTTTGTTAGATGGGGAGATATTGTAGAAGAAAACCCATTTGAACAAGATATCAATACATGGTTGTACCAAGATCCACAAGAGACACTTCAACAACCCCTACCCATACCAAACTATGGAAACGGTAATACAATGACTGTATTTTGAATGCCACATTGTCCTTCTTGAAAGACTAATAATTTTTTTCTCCATCATGCATGGCTTGCCTATCAAATTTGAATGGCCTTCCAAGGAGTAGGTGGCATGCATCCATAGGTAGGATGTAACACAACACCTTGTCTTTATACCTTCCAATTGAAAACTCCACCCAATCTTGTTCATTGACAAGGACATATTGTCCTTTGTTCAACCAAGTGACCTTATATGGGTTGGTATGGGGTATTCTTTTCATCTTCAACTTGTTGACTGCCTCCTCTGACACTATGTTGTCAATAGACCCTGAGTCTATGATGAATCTATAA
>MU225900.1:9386582-9403223 GCA_018584345.1 Thuja plicata | reverse complement strand
TGAGCTTAGGATCTAGGGAAGGCTAGGATAAGAAAACTCCTAGATAGGTGGTTGTGCAAGCACACCTTGGAGTATCTCTATCAGATTGGTATCAGAGCCAGGTTGATTAGGCTTGTGGTGAATGTTTGAACCAACAGAGTCAATAGGAGAGTCCACAATGGTGAAAAATGTAGAGCTTGCAAAGAAATTGGATGAGGAGGAATTAGAGAATAGTTTTCTCAGAGAAAGATTGGCACAATTGGAACACAAAGTGGACCAAGTGGATGAGAAGACTGAGGAAGTAAAGAATAAAGTTGAAGGAAAGGGTAAAGAGGTATCCCTAGAAGATGAGGTCCCTGAAGCTAACCCTATCCTCACTGAAGAACCATTCTTGAAAGAACTAAAAGCTTTGAGTGTTAAAGCATTGGAAGGAGTTCCCATCTTTATTGGAAAGATGCAACCAAAGATAGTCCTATATTGGATAGAAGGACTAGAGAATCACTTTGAATGTGATGGCATTACTGAAGCTCAGAAGGTGAAAGTTGCTAAGGCCAGACTAAGAGGATCTACACTCACTTGGTGGAAATTTATCCAAGATGAGAGAGAGAAGGAAGGAAAGAAGCTCATTGCTACATGGAAGGCTATGGTTGAAAAAATCAGAGATACTTATGTACTTAAGGATTATGAGATTCAGTTGCACAAAAGAAGACAAAGTCTAAGGCAAAAAGACTTGGATGCAAAATCTATACTGAGGAGTTTCAAAGGTTATGTATGAGGTCTCGAGTTGCAGAAGATGAGAAGGTGAAGGTAGCTAGATACCTTAATGGTCTCAAGTGGACTATACAAGATGAAATGAGTCTCTTGACTCCTGATACTATTCAAAAATGCCACCAACTTGCAGTAAAGGTAGAAGAGAAGCTAAGGAAGAAACAAGATTCAAGCACCACCAGAGGAAGAGGCAAAGGAAGAGACAATAGAGGACAAAGAGGTGGATATGGTGGTAGAAAATCTGAAACAAAGAGTCAAGGACAAACCAAACTTACTGAACAACAAGAAGGAAATTCAAACAGAGGAAACTCCATTAGTGGAAGGAACTCTAACAAAAGTTGGAGAGGAAGAGGTAACTATTTTGCAAACATGAAATGTTACCACTGCAACTAAATGGGACACCCTGCATACAGATGTCCAGAGAAAGGGTATACTTCTCATGGAGGTGACAAGAGGATAAACTATGTTCAAGAAGAGGCTAGTGGTGGAAGTAAACACCCCGAGGTACCCCTAGAGTCAGAGGAAGGTGAAAAATTGATGATGAGAAGGACATTAATAAAGGAGCTAGTCAAAGAAGGTCACTATTTAGAGTGAAATGCAAAATGATGGGCAAATTTTGTAGATTCATCATAGACTCAGGGTCTACTGACAACATAGTGTCAGAGGAGGCAGTCAACAAGTTGAAGATGAAAAGAATACCCCATACCAACCCATATAAGGTCACTTGGTTGAACAAAGGACAATATGTCCTTGTCAATGAACAAGCTTGGGTGGAGTTTTCAATTGGAAGGTATAAAGACAAGGTGTTGTGTGACGTCCAACCTATGGATGCATGCCACCTACTCCTTGGAAGGCCATGAAAATTTGATAGGCAGGCCAGGCATGATGGAGAAAAAAATTATTAGTCTTTCAAGAAGGACAATGTGGCATTCAAAATACAGTCATTGTTAGAGGATGGAGAGATGAAGTTATCAGGCCCCAATGTTGTTATATTTCATGAGAAGGAGTTCATAGAAACCTTAGAGGAAGGAGAAGGAGTTAGTTTTTACCTTGTGTTGAAGCCAAAGGAAGAAAATGCAGACAAAGCAGTCAAGAAGACATAATTGCCAATGGAAGTGCAAGAGATGTTGCAGAGGTATGAAGGCATTGTCAGTGATGGAAAACCATCAACCCTACCCCCTAGGAGGGCTGTAAGTCATCAAATAGACTTTAGCCCAGGAGCTACCCTTCCTAACATGGTAGCCTATAAGATGACCCCTCAACAAAATGAGGAAATAGCCAAGAAAGTACAAGAACTCCCAATCCAAGGTCTTATTAGGAAAAGCATTAGTCCTTGTGTTGTCCCCACTATCTTAGCACCTAAAAATGGAGGAACTTGGAGGCTATGTATTGACTCAAGAGAAATAAACCAAATTACCATTAGGTATAGGTTCCCTATCCCTAGGATATAAGACCTAATGGACTGTCTAAGAGAATCCAAGTTTTTCACTAAGATTGACCTAGAGAGTGGGTATCATAAAATTAGGGTCAATGAAGGGGATGAATGGAAGATAGCCTTTAAGACCACAGAAGGTTTGTATGAATGGCTTGTGATGCCATTTGGGATATCCAATTCCCCATCTACGTTCATGAGACTAATGAATGAAGTCCTTAAAGACTACATACACAAATTTGTGGTAGTGTACCTAGATGATATACTCATCTATAGTAAGACCAAAGAAGAACACCTCAGAAATATGCAAATAGTTTTCAAGAAGCTACATGAGGAGAAGTTGATGATAAACTTGGAGAAATGTGAATTCATGAAGCAAGAGCTAGTGTACCTTGGGTTTGTGCTATCTCAAGGAAAAAAAAGATGGATCCAAGCAAACTGGAAGCCATTATCAATTGGCCTACTCCAAGGACATAAATAGAGGCAAGAAGTTTTCATGGTTTAGCTCAGTATTATAGGAAGTTCATAAAGAAATTCAGTGCAATTTGTGCTCCTATGCTTGATACTATAAAAAGGAATGAAAAATAAGTTTGTGTGGAATGAACAAGCTAACTATGGATTTGAGTTGTTGAAGAAGAAGATTGCTACTCAACCAATCTTGATTTTTCCAAGCTTTGTGAAATTTTTCACAACGGAGTATGATGCTAGCAATGTGGCTATTGGTGCTGTCTTGAGTCAAGAGGGAAGACCAGTGGATTTCCATAGTGAAAAGCTAAGTGATGCTAAGAAGAAGTACTCTTCTTATGACCTAGAGATGTATGCTCTAGTCCAAGCACTGAGGAAGTGGAGGCACTACTTTTTTCCAAAGGAGTTTGTGGTCTTTTCAGACAATCACACACTGAGTTTCTTAAATTCACAAGACAAACTCAGTCACAAACATATGAAGTGGGTAGAGTATCTGCAGGCCTACACCTTCAATATAAAACACAAGAAGGGATTGCAGAATAAGGTAACAGATGCCTTAAGTAGAAGAGCCCTGAATATACAAGAGATACACCTACAGAGCATGGGTATTGACAATTTCAAAGACCTCTATGAAGAACATGAAATCTTTGCAAACATCTATAAGGTATGTCAAGAGTACAAGAACCATTTTTATAGTGAATTCTCTGAATATACTATGAAAAGTGATCGATTGTTCAAAGGAAGTCAATTATGTGTTCCTAGAGGGTCTATAAGAGAAAATGTGATTGAAGAGAAGCACAACGGTGCACTTAGTGGGAATTTTGGTGTCAATAAGACCCAAGTGTTAGAACAGAGGTTTTACTTTTGGCCTAAAATGAATTTGGACATTAGGAAGTGTGTAGAAAGTTGTGTGGTTTGTCAGAAAGCAAAGGGTGCATCTTCCAATGCAAGTCTTTACCAACCTCTTCCCATTCCTAGTAGACCATGGGAATGCTTGAGTATGGATTTTGTTGTGGCATTTCCCAAGACCAAACAGAGAATGAATAGCATCTATGTCATTGTAGATAGATTCACTAAAATGACACATTTTGTCCCATGTAAAATAGTGCATGATGCTTTCCACATAGATCATTTGTTCTTCAAGGAAGTGGTTAGGATACATGGTTTACCATTGAGTATAGTCTCTGACAGGGATACTAAGTTTATGAGCCACTTTTGGAAAACTTTGTGGCACAAGTTAGGAACTAATTTGTCTTTTGGGTCTGCATATCACCCACAGACAGATGTCCAAATGGAGGTTATCAACAAAAGCCTTGGAAACCTATTAAGGTGTCTTACAAAGGAGTATGGTCAGACTTGGTATCAAATCCTAGGATAGGTAGAATATGCCCATAATTATACTATGAACAGGACTACTGGTAAAAGTCCCTTTGAGATATTTTATGGCCTACACCCTAGAGGCATATTTGAGCTTAGAGATCTAAAGGATGGAGCCAAGGGAAGTGGCTATGCAGAAGATTTTGCACATTCTATGCAAGAAGTGCATGAGAGAGTAAGAAAGACATTGACTGCAAATACAGAGAAGATATAGAACAAAGTGGATGAAAGGAAAAGAGACATCCAATTCCAAGTAGGGGATCTAGTAATGATCCATTTGAACAAGGATAGATTGTAGAAGGGAGTGCCTAACAAACTGGAAATGAGGAGAATTGGCCCATGTACTATTCTGGCCAAATATGGCACTAATGCATACAAGATGGAACTACCAGAGGATGTTGTTTTATCTCATGTGTTTAGTGTATCAGACTTGGTCTTGTACAAAGGAAAAATACCAAATCTAGATCAAAGTTTAACTGAGGTCATAAAGGAGGTAGAAGATCTAAATATGACACCCACACCACCTAAAAAGGCAGAGAAGATACTTGACTTGAGGGCCTACAAGAAGACCAGACAAAGAACTTATTATGAGCACCTAATTAGATGACATGGAAAAGAAGATGAAGAGGCCACTTGGATCAAGGAGACTGAATTCAAGAAGTTGGGAGTGGATTCCAACTTACTCAATCCAAGGGTGGATTGAAGTCTTTTCATTTGGGGAGGATGGTGCAAGAGCACCTAGGTAAATCCCTAAGACTAATTACAATTTTGGCTTGTACTGACCCTAGCTAAGTCAGTAGATTTTAATTTGAACTTAGAAGGTCTTGCTAGTGTGTTTCTAGGTGGATTAAACTAGGCTCAATCCCACCTAGATGTTTATTGCTTTCTAGTTGTTAATGCTAGATTAGGCCTAGGATGGGAAAATGGGTGTAAATATGTCTAAAAGCCTTTAAGGATTAGGAAAGGGTAGGATAGTGCCTAAAATATTTCCTAGAATCTTTCTACACCATTCTAGGTTGAATAGAGACCCTTAGCTATAATTGTGCAAAAAGATGTAATGTTGTCATAATGTTGCTTGACGACATTTTAGCAACTTTTAATGTTGCATGACAACAAATGGAAAAGTTGGATTCCTTTTGAGGAAACATGATGGTTAGTTGTCATAATGTCCTATAATCATGGGCATGGAATTTTAAGGCAAAATGGATCTCATTTCTGGAGGCATTGAGTGGAGGAATGTAATTTTGAAAGTGAATGAAAGTTCTAAGTTTTGGTTTTCGGTGACAGTCGAGTTGCATTGTGTTTATGAGTCATTGTATGGATTGAATTGAAGGAGTTAGTGTTTTTTCCATGTAGTAGAGAAATTTCTAAGTTCTTTCTATTCAGTAGTGTAGTGGTTTTGAGTACATTTGTTTAGCCTTTGTAAATTGTTTAGTAAACTGTGTAGTTGCTGGAGTAGACAGTGAGGTTTCTAGTTTTATGGATCCCCCATAGAATCCAACCATGAAAATAATCATGGAATAGATAAATCTTTTAGGGGAGCCTCTGTATAGTGTATAGATTCAAGTAGGAGTCTAGAGGAGTGAGTTTGTTATTTTTAAGGTCATGCCCTAGGCGAGCATTGAGCGCCTGGTTAGAGTTTTGGCATGAACTAATGGTGCATGATTGAAGGGTAATGATTGAAGGAGTGAAATTAAGGGTGGTTTCATATGCACAAAGGTCATATAGACACCTATGAATAAGATTTATTATTTAACAATCCATCTTGATACATTTTTGAGGAGAAATCAGAGGACTGCACAAATATAGCCTAATTAGCCCTATTAGGCCTACATTTCAGGAATCCACTGTACGGATGACCTAGGAGCCTAAGACCAAAAAAATATTCAAGGTATTGAAAAAGGGTTTTTGGATCTCAAGTTATTTTTTGGGGTTATTTGGAATTTTTGAGAAAGAATCAAGGTAAAAACCCTCTGTATAGGGCTAATTAAGCAATTAGGCCTATTAGGCCAAAAACATAGTCAGTCTTGAACTCGATTGATTAGGTCTTGATGTCTAATTCTAATGGAGTCATAGGATGGAAAATAGTTTTTTCAAAGATGTATACACCCCCTGCAACACTTGTGAATAATTTGTGAAGAATTTGCACTTGGAGTGATCCAAGGAAGAGTGAAAAGTTGTAATATCCTTAATGGTAGCGATCCCTCAAGGTGAAGCACAAAGAGACTAACTCTTGGAGTTGTGTTAAGATAGTCTTAGGATAGAAGAGAAAACACTATATAGGTCCTAGAAGTGAGATTAGGATCTATCGAAGGATAGGATAAGAAAATTCCTAGAGAGGTGGTTGTGCAAGGACACCTTGGAGTATCTCTATCAATAGTGTAAACCAACACACAGTGTAAACCGACAGACAATGCAAACTGACGGACAGTGAACCCCGAGTAGTTCACAATGTTGACCGAGCACTGTATTTAACTAAAGTTTTCACCAAATTCAATTGGAGTCAATCATCGAAATCAACTAAAGATGATGACCGAGGAGAACTGAAGTTCAAGAATGACAAAAACACTTAGCTGGAAAGATATATACTTAGGGTTAACTGATTGATTGATTTATTACTAATGATCAGTTAAACTAAGATAAGAAGGAGATTTAAAGCACATTTTATTCACATATTTCATGGAGTGATTTGTGGGATAAAACTAAAGCAAATCTTTTCAAGATAAAGCAATGCATGGCGAGATTTACGGATCTAGAAGAAAGCAATGACAAAAACAAGGAAATTGAGTGACTCATCATGTCTATATAAAGAGACAAGGAATTCATTCTGGAAAGATGAATGATAAGTATAATTGTGGTGAAGATAGAAATATTCATGCAGATATGATCATACAGACTGAAGAACAGAGTCAAGAAATTTTGCAGACACCGAGCAAGAGAGGACAGAGAATTCACCGAGCAGAACAAAGAAGGGGAGAAAAGGAAATGAAGATTATACATTGATTAGAGAGGTATTTGTGCACTTACAATAGATCTGAATATCTTCAAGTTAAAGTTTTATTATTGAACAGATCATTTACTGTATCAGTTTAACCATTGATCCAAAAAATCTCTTAACCGAGTGGGATTTAATAGTCCTTAATGTATTGAGATACTTAAGAGTATTAAAAGGTTTTTTCTTGTTGACAGCATAGTGAATGCATAGGTCAAAAGAATAACCAATGGTTTTAAATCCTCTAACAAGGTCACACTTAATAGTGTGTTTGTAACCTTTAACAAGGTTGACTCTTCACTGAGCTCACTTCAAAAGAGTGAAAATTTTGGGTTACCGGTCCCAAGTGGGTTTTCCCCTAACAAGGTTTCCACGTTAAGAATATATGTGTCAAATGTGTATATGTTTATTGATTTGATATTTTTATTTACACATTTAGTGATACTGGATTGATCGGTTAACACTAAGTTTATTTACTTCTTTTCGGTAAAGTCTAGAAAAGAGAAACAACATATATTACCGAGCAAAGTATATTTGATAAATCTACTTTAGGAATTCATCTTGATGGACTGAAAGATAAATAGAGGATATTACACTTTAGAAATAAGTTTGGGTTGGATTATTGGAATTATTTTAAGGCCACTGATTCACCCCCCTCTTAGTTATTCTAACAATTGGTATCAGAGATTTGGTGCTTGAAATGAAATTTTAAAGACTAAGCTAAAGATCACAAGATGAGTAAAGAGATGCACCTAAGTTGAACAAGGAAAACTTTGCATCATGGAAAAGAAGGATAAGACTCCATCTATCAGGTATTGGAAATGATGTTACACATCACTTGGATACTGGATATATTGCACCAGCTGGACCTCTGACAGTTGATCAATTGAGAGACAAGCATGAACAAAATGATATGATGATAGAACTTGCTTCCTCACTATCCGATGCTTAATTCAAAGATGTCAAATCATGCACCTCTGCAAAGAAAATGTGGGACAAACTCAAGCTAGTACATGGAGGAGATGCAAATGTGCTAAAGGAAAAAGATGAAATCCTAAGAGGAAAGTTTGATGACCTAAGAATGAAAGAAGGAGAGAAAATCACTCAGTACAGTGACCAAATCAAAGAAGTTGTCAATGCTATCCGTGGAGTAGGAGGAGTAATTGCTGAAGAAATAGTTGTAAGTAAAATTCTAAGAACCTTACCACCTGTTTATGCTATTAGAGTATCTGCAATTCAAGAAATGAGAGCAGTAGTTGGTAACAATGTTACTCTTGATAGTTTGATTGGTAGACTTATTTCATTTGAGATGAACAACTATGACAACAATGTCTTACCAAATATTGAGTCTGCATTCAAGTCTTCTCTGAAAATAAGAAAATCTAGTAACAAACACACTATGAGAAATGATAGTGATAGTGACAGTGATGAACAAGAACTTGATAAAATTGAAGCACTAATGGCTAGAAGATTACAAAGAGGTAAATGAACATACAAAGGTTAATTTCCATTGGTCTATTTTAATTGAAAACAAATTGGTCATTTTGCTGCTAGATGCCCTAACAAGAGAAAGTATGAAAGAAACAATGACACATCTTATAAAAAGAAGTATGACAAAAGTGATGATTGAGACTACATAAGAAACTGACACTCTGACAGAAGAGATAACCGAGATTACAAGGACAAAGGAAAGAAGGCTTGTTACCTAGTTGAGAACAAAGTTGAAAATACTGATACCGATTTTGATGAAGAAATTGAGGCAGTATTTGTTGCTATGAAGGATGATTCAGACGACGAAGAAAGGTATGTTGAAACTGCACTCATATCTAAAGTTAGCAAAAATGATGTATGGATTATTGATAGTGGCTGTACTCATCACATGACTAGAGATAAGGAAAATTTTGAAAATTTTGAATATTATAATGGTGGATCAGTTAGGATGGGTAATGAATCACCTTGCCCGGTTGAAGGTAAAGGAACCATCATGTTGAATAATCTGATCATATGTAAAAATGCATATTGGGTAGAAGGACTTAACTATAACATATTAAGTATTTCAAAGCTAAACAACATAGGACACCAAGTTGCATTTGAGAACTAAAAGTCAATGATCTACAATGGAAAAGGAAAGTTGATCGGTACTGGTGACCAAACAAAAGGTAATCTATTCTATCTTGATAATATTGAGACCACTTGTTTATTGGCTAGAAATGAAGACATTTGGTTGTGGCATAAAAGGTTATGTCATGTGAACTTTGAAAACATGGTTAAGATAAGTAAGAAAATTAAAGTAAGAGGCTTACCGAGCATTTCAAAGCCCGACCATGTTATGTGAAAAAATTGTCAAATGGGAAAAATGAAAAAGTCTAGTTTCAAGAGAAAAACCCATACATCTAATTCTATCCTAGAGTTAGTCCATACTGACTTATGTGGACCAATGAGAATAAAAAGATATTATGGTGATAGATACTTTATTCTATTTGTTGATGACTATTCTAGGATGATGACTATCCTGTTCTTAAAAGAAAAAATCTAAAGCATTCAAGATGTCCAAATGGTATAAAGCTAACGTTGAAAAAAAAAAGTGGAAAATAATTGAAATGTTTGAGATCAGATAGAGGAGGAGAATTTATTTTTGATGAATTCACTAACTTTTGTAATGAGCATGGAATTACAAGACAGGTTTCTGCACCAAGAACACCACGACAAAATAGGATTTTTGAAAGGATAAATAGACCAATTGTTGACTATGCCAAAACACTGATGATTGAAAAAGGCATCACACAAGCATTCTGGAGAGAAGCTGTAAGTATTGCTGTCTATACACTAAACCAAGTTCAATTGAAGAAAGATGCAAATATGACACCTTATGAGATATGGTATGGATACACACCTAATGTGAGTTACTTTTGAATTTTTGGAAGTCAATTTTATATATTGAAAGAGGATAGAAATGGGAAAATTGACTCTAAAGATGATGAAGGAATTTTTCTACATATTCTACCAAAAGAAAAGCTTATAAATATCTGAATAAATCTACTAAAAAAATCATTGAAAGTGCAAATGTTAAAGTGGATGAATTTGCTGAGAAAAATGATAAGGAAAGTAGAAAAGAACTAGAAGATTAAAACAGATTTGTCTACATTGAACATCCTGACACCTTGCTCGAGCAACAAATAAGAGCTACTAAGAAACATTGTGATGCTACCGAGCGACATAATAATACACCCGAGCAACAGGATGCACACATCGAGAATCAAGAAAATGATCAAATGCTGAATCAAGTTATGAAGAGAAAAATGAAGAACCAAGATCTAAACTTGTACTTTCCATATATGTCAGAAGACACCATCCATAGGACCAGATCATTGGAGACAAAAGAGATTGAATGAGAACAAGAAGTAAGTCACTTAACAATAGATGCTTGATTTGTGATTTTGAGCCTAAATCTGTTAATGATGCACTTGAGAATCAAGAATAGGTTAGTGAAATGAATGAAGAGATTGAAAAAATTGAGAAGAACAAGAAATGGACATTAGTACCAAGACTGAGTGAAAAAAAAATCATCGGCACCAAATGGATTTTCAGAAACAAACTGAATGAGAATGGAGAAGTCACAAGAAATAAAGCAAGAGTGGTATGCAAAGGGTATGCACAAGAAGAAGGTATTGACTATGGAGAAACCTTTGCACCCATTGCTAGATTAAAAGAAGTAAAAATTCTACTTGCTTATGCTTCTTTCAAAGGATTCAAGGTATACCAAATGGATGTCAAATCTGCATTTCTGAATGGAATACTAGAAGGGGAGGTATACATTGAAAAAATTGAAGGGTTTGTTGATCCTAACATGAGGAATAAGGTTTGTAAACTGAAAAAAGCCTTGTATGGATTGAAACAAGCACCGAGAGCATGGTATGAAAGACTTCACTCTTATCTCATTAGTATTGGATTCATTAGAAAAAGTGATAACAATAATCTAAATTTAAAAGGAGATACTGATGATAAGAATTTGATTTCTGAGATATTTGTTGATGATATCATATTTGGAGGTAATGACATGCTATGAAAATCATTTTCTAATGAAATGAGCAAAGAGTTTGAGATGTCAATGTTTGGAGAGATCAAATCCTTTCTTGGTCTATAGACTCTACAACAAGCTATAGGAATCTACATCACACAATCAAAACACATCAAAGAAGTTATGAAGATATTCAAGATGGAGAACTCCAAACCAGTGGGAACACCTATAGCTACCAGATGCAAATTATCAAAAGAAGATAAGAAAACTGAGGTAAATCAGACCTTATACTGATCTATGATTGGTAAACTCATGTATGTTGTACACACTAGACCAGATATAGCACATGCAGTCGGTATAGTTGCAAGATTCTCTGCTAATCCTAAGGAATCACACATGACTGCTGTCAAAAGAATTTTGAGATATCTTAAGGATACTGAAGACTATGGTTTTTTCTACAATAAAGAAGGCAAATTTGAGCTATAAGTCTACATTGATGTTGATTGGGCTGGAAACATAGATGATAGAAAGAGCACTATAGGAGGAGCATTCTTTATGGCTGACAAACTTGTCACATGGATAAGCAAAAAGAAAGGATGCATATCTCAATCAACTACAGAAGGAGAATATGTAGTTGCTGCTGCAAATTTCTCTAACATTGCATGGATCAAACAATTTTTGAAAGGTATGAATGAAGAAATCCTTGATCTAGTAATTATCTATTGTGATAATACAAGTGCTATAAACATCTCAAAGAACCTTGTCATGCATGCTAAGACAAAGCACATAACTATTAAGTATCATTACTTAAGGGAAAAAGTACAAGAGAAGTAGGTGATACTAGAATATGTACAATTCAAAGAACAACTACCAAACATATTCACAAAACCACTGCCAAAAGATACATTTGAGTACCTGAGGAATATACTAGGGGTTCATCCCTTATCTACTGGTCACTAAGATGACTAGGATGTTGCATCAGCCTACACATTATCAGAAGATCATTCATGGTGATGCAGGAAAAGAAATGGACTAAAATGACATATCAGGGAGAGAAAGCTTTCGAGGAAGAAAAAGATATTGTTGACTACTACAAAGCTTAGTTTTTATTTGGCATTGCTGTCAAAGGGAGAGAAATATTTAATGAAATATTTATCATAACTATTCAAAGGGATAGAGATGATTAGTTAGGGAGAGATATTCAAATGCAATATCAAATATCCATCAGGGAGATGAACATCCAAAGGGAGAGAAAGATTCAGTCAAAGAGAGAGAAGAAGAGATTCTAAAATGGAGAGAAAGATTCAATGAAGTAACCATCCATCAAAGGGAGAGACACAGGCAGAAGAAAGAATTGCTACACTTATCCATTGAAGGGAATAAAGAAAGGGAGAGCACTCTGCAAGAATCAAATTTAAGGTAGAAGAGCTTACCGAGACTCAGACATTTGAATTGGTTATAGAAACAAAGGTTGGTATGTTTTGGCATATCTTATAATGCATATTTCATAGTATGTTGCCATCAATGCCAAAGAGAGAGATTAATGAACTATAACTGATTGAATGATTTGAAGATGAAAATTTGATGATCACCAAGATACATAAGTGAATGCAAGACCTTAAATTACTTAATGTATTGTATTTTCATTGATGTCAACTTGATATGGTATGAGTAATCATACACATATTGGTCATAATCTTGAAGAAGTGAAGAGACAAAGTTTGTGTTATCGAGTGAAACATAAAAGTGCTGAATACACCAAGGGATAGTGTAAACCAACAAACAGTGTAAACCGACAGACAATGTAAACCGATGGATAGTGCAAACTGACAGATAGTAAACCCCGAGAAATTCATAATGTTGACTGATCACCATAGTTAACTGAAGTTGTCACCGAACACAACTGGAGTCAATCACCAAAATCAAATGAAGATGATGACCGAGGAGAGATGAAGTTCAAGAATTACAAAAACACTTAGCTAGAAAGAGCTATACTTAGGGTTAACTGATTGATTAATTTATTGTTAATGATAATTTGAACTAAGATAAGAAGGAGATTTAAATCACATTTTATTCACAGCTTTCATGGAGTGATTTGCAAAATAAAACTAAAGAAAATATTTTCAAGATAAAGTAATTCATGGTGAGATTTATGGATCTAGAAGAAAACAATGACAAAACCAAGGAAATTGAGTGACTCATCATGTCTATATAAAGAGACAAGGAATTCATTATGGAAAGAGGAATGCTAAGTATAATTTTGGTGAAAATAGAAATCTTCATGCAAATATGATCATACAGACTGAAGAATAGAGTCAAGAAATTCTAAAGACACCGAGCAACAGAGGACAACACATTCACCGAGTAGAACAAAGAAGGGGAGAAAAGGAAATGAAGAGTATACATTGATCAGAGAGGTATTTGTGGACTTACAATAGATCTAAATATTTGCAAGTTAAAGTTGTATTATTGAACATTTACTGTATCAGTTTAACCATTGATTCATAAAATCTCTTAACCAAGTGGGATCTAATAATCCTTAATGTATTGAGATACTCAAGAGTATCAAAAGGTTTTTGCTTGTTGACATCATAGTGAATGCATAGGTCAAAAGACTAACCAGTGGTTTTAAATCCTCTAACAAGGTCGCACTTAATAGTGTGTTTGTAACCTTTAACAAGGTTGGCTCTTCACTGAGCTCACTTCAAAAGAGTGAAAATTTTGGGTTACCAGTCCCAAGTGGGGTTTTCCCCTAACAGGGTTTCCACGTAAAAAATGTATGTGTCAAATGTGTATATGTTTATTGCTTTTATATTTTGCTTTACACATTTAGTGATACTGGATTGATCGGTTAACACTAAGTTTATTTATTGCTATCCGATAAAGGATAGAAAGGAGAAACAACATATATTACCGAGAAGAGTATATTTGATAAATCTACTTAAGGAATTCATCTTGATGGAATGAAAGATAACTAGAGGATATTACACTTAATAAATAATTTTTGGTTGGATTATTGGAATTATTTTAAGGCCACTGATTCACCCCCCCTCTCAGTTATTCTAACACCATCATCGTGCTAAAAGCTATAAAAGAGAAATGTGATCATAGATGATGGATCAAGGAGCATGATTTGAAACCTTGAGGAGAAAAAATATTTAAAAAAAAGCCAAATCTACAAATCCTCAATTTAATTTTTATTTTTGAATACAATAACATAAGTAAATAAATAATGTAATAATATAGAATCAAATAATTCTTTCAGAACATTAGATGTCACATAAGAAAGGTAAGACTTCATGTTTTTAATTCTAATGATAGAAATCATAACTTTGTGAGTGGTATAGTACAATATTTTGCAAGCATCTTTACAATGTCAAGTTGTGAACAAGGTGCTAAAAACTAGCGAGATCACTCATGAAGTTTTATATGATTATTTTGGTGCCGTGATGTTCCTTATGAATATCATTGCAAATAAAAAATTTCCTATGAATGCCAATATGAACAAAATGAGTTTTGGATGCCCTACATTTTACCAAAGTGAAAATTCTAAAGACTCTAAAAAATCCCTCAACTAGCATTAAAGATTTGATACTAGGTTCATACATATTTTGGGTCAAATTCCACACATACAAAATTCACTAGAATTTTAGATATTGAATAAATATAAAAAGTGTTGGGTGAAAGGAAAATTTAACATGACCTTGTCCATTGACTCTCTCTTGACCCTCCAAGTCACCCCTAACCTCATGTTTTGAGCATAAATTTAGTTTACAGGTCAACTACTTTGTATGCTTCCTAGATCCAATCCAAAAATTGGTTTCTCAGACTGTATTCTGTCTATACATGCTATGATGTGTTTTATTGTATACCTGCAAATAACTACACACAACACTCAATAAGATAGTGCATTAGCAGGTTAGCATCAAATTCAATCAAATCTAAACAACCACACCTATTGAAATCATCCTTTTGTTTCCTACATAGAAGACCCAATACTCAAAATGCTCTCAGATTTAGCACTAATTCATGTTGAATTGACAATAATATGATAGAATATTCACATAAAATGCCTAAATGTATCTAAAAATGATCTCAATTATGCTCCTAAATGCATGAATCAATCACAATTGCTATAAAAATGAACTCAATTATGCTAAAATGATCTAGAATAAAACTAGAATTACTTTTCTACTTGAATGCACTATATGAAAATGAGCTTAGAATGACTACGTTTATAGATTTACATGGGAGGGAAAATAGGAATTTAGATTTGAATTTGAATTCAATGGTTGTGATTCATCCATGAGAGATGACTAAGATTGAACCTTGAGGGATCCATGTGGATTTTCTCTCATTGGCTTCAACCAAGTCATTTGTCCTTTTGTGCTTGAGTGGATAATGTGAAATTTATTTAATTCAATTAATAACTCTAGCCAAGTGTTTTTTGATTTTGATTTCATTAAATGACTAGGATTAATTAATGAATTAAATACCTTTTGATAGGTGATCATTGATGTTTGATTATTGATGAATTATGTAATTAAATTGATCTAATTCAATTACACAATTATGATTATCACTGGATTTTATGTCCTGGTTAGGACTTAGGGAAATTTATTGAAATCTAGATCTCTGGTTAGACCAGACCACTTTTAGGTGATTACATTTGCCCCTCTTTGAATTGATGTGCAATCAACACATTGATTCAAAGAACATATGATGTTGAATCAATCTTGAACTTGATTGAATGAAATTTGATTGAGATACTAGAGATTCCAGAATGATTGAGAACCAAATAGATTGCGATTGATGCAAAGATTTGTTTGACCAATTTGATATGATGTGATGAAATTGATCAAAACTTATCTGATGTTTGATGATAGATTGAGACCAGAATAACCAATTTAATGTGAAGTGATGAAATTTATTACTTGCCTGATGTTAGAGTAATAGTCTTTCGGGTTACTAATTTAAATCATTATGATCTAATTAGTAACTTCCCTATTCACTCTAGTTTGCTTCAGCTAACCTTAGGGTTTCCCTTTTAGAGTTTCGTGATTCCTTTATAAGGATTCACCTCTTAGTTTATCATTACAGATTTTTTACATCAGTTTGTAAATCATAGAAACATATTATCAATATATTGTTTTCTTGAGCACATGATGTCTCTGGCTTTTTGGCCTCCATAGATCCTTCTATCTTTTGTCTTTTGCTTCTGTTTATGTAATAGCTATGCATGCAAGTGTTCTTGGGAAGATTACAGTTTAGCAATCCTAACATGATATCAGAGCCACTCTGTAGCTGGCTGTTCGTTCTTTGTTGAAGCAGCGAGGGTTTGAAGCTTTCAGAGGCTTTTCAGGCATTTGTTTATTGGTTCTGGGGGGTCTCTATTTTTGGAGGCATTTTGGGCCCAAACGGACACTGCCATTGCATCCAGAAGGCCCAAAAACCCTAGAAACCATATAAGGCATGTCCGATTTGGACACCGGGGCCTCTGGGGAATTTTTTAGGCCTCCCAAGGGCCGTACGGGCACGAAAATTTAAAAAAAAAAAGACTTATGTTTTTTTAATGTTTTTATTATTTTCATTGGCGCGCGCAGTGTGGGG